>VBVQ01001205.1:0-38629 GCA_011636635.1 Tetramorium simillimum
TTTTACAGGCACGCGCTTTACGGGACTCCGTTTTAATCCGTTAGCCGGGGGCTAGGCGCCGCGCGGCCCTATTTTCCCCGGGAGCGTTTTTCCGAGGTCGCGAGGAAAAACGACCGTCGCGGAGTTTCTACCCGCGGCTTAACCTTCCGGGATACGGCCCCCGCGTGTACGTGTACGGGGTACGGGCGCGCCGGCTTTCGTACTTAGGGGAAAAAGCGTTTCACCGCGAAATACTCGCACCGGGACTCGCTTCTTGCGTCCGTTCATTATCCGATTGACCTCGGGAGAAGGAATCGACGGTTTCTTTTTTCGACTCGACCCCCAAGCAGGAGTCGCTGAAGACGCCGTGTGCGGGATCGCATCGCGACTTCATCAGCTAATTGTGCGATATATATTTAATCGACTCGCGGTTCAATAGAGGAAAAGAAGTGAATTATCATGCGCAAACTAATGTTAGAATCTTCACCGATGTAGAAGGATCGTTCGATTTGCGTAAAAAAATGAAGAATAAAATAAAAATAAAGTTAATTTGAAAAATAAGAAAAGAATTGACATATTTCTAAGATGTGTTCTTAAATGTTACCTTGGACATATTACGACGTCGCGCAATCTTCATACGAGATATAAATTACTTTTAAAACACATTTCGTTAATTAGTTCGGTATAGAGATACCTGGATTATCTGTATCCAATTTCGCAGAAATCGAGGATTTTCCGTTGTGCGGCGTCGTTACCGGGGAATTACGCGCGTTTACGTTGCGCGGATAATGAACAGAGTGCTTAAATGAGTCTCGTGAGGCGTGGCAGTATCGCGCGCTGTCATTAAAGCACCGCTCGCGTTGTTAATTAATTGATTAACAATTGATCGCATGACGGATTGAATATGTATGCAGCGGACGCGGCGGCGCAGGTAGGGCGAAAGATAGGCCCGACAAGGGCGCTTTAACGTGATAGGAGACGAGAGCGGCGACGTTTCGTGTATAAGGGGGCGATTGCTCGTGATAATGAGTCATTAGCGGCGAGGACACGAGAGCGTGACATTGTCCGCGCGGTTCGACGTGTACAACGTATATAAACATATACACGCCGTCCGAGCGCGCGTTGTTGATTGATGCCACTTATGTACCGACATTATATCAAAAACGGATTATTCCGAGATTGTAAAAATTGTTCAAGTCACGAGGGGGACGCGCGAAACGAAAGCTATTACGATAGCATTTTACAAATTTTTATTTCGTCGTACTTATTAATATTCAATTGTGTTTGAACCATTTATGAGTTAAATTATTTAAGCCTTTTTTACAAAAGGTACGTAATAAAGAATCGTTGTAATCAGCTTATTATCGTTCAAATGAATATTTCGTGAAAAATAGACGAACTTGTGTGGAAATTTCACATTAGTCGAATATTAGATTGACAAAGTACCGGCGATCTTGAATTTCATATTTCAGTTTTGCCTGATACTAGACCAGTAGGAAGTATAATTTTACGATACCGACTAGATAGATGGGTTAATATTGGACAATAATACTGAAACAGTATACTACCGATACATTTTCGATATCATGTGTATACCGAAATTGGCAAAAGCAGTGCTTCGTGTATCAGTACCGAAACGATATATGTTCTCAATATGTTTATCATACCGTGCAGTATATCAAGCATAACGAACCAATTAATGTATCGGTTATTAATACATTTCCAAGTTTTCCTTTTTTTTTCTAAATATAGAATTTACTATTTATTCATATAGTTTTGTTCCTTGTAAAGAGAAAATGCCGGAAGAGAAAAGTATTTTTACACATTTAAAAAATATTACGACTTGGAAAAACAATTACACATATCATCTACATTATTGTCACTGTAAATTAAGTTCAATTCACACGAGAAATAAATGATAAAGCATAAAGACACTCACCAGCCGATGCCGTCTCGTCAGATTGCTCCTTAATTCGCCGCCGCCGCCGCCGCCGCCGCCAACGAACGCACTCACTCTCGGAACCGGAAAGCACGACTAATTATCGCGCACGTTAATTCGTCACTCGCCACTTTCGTCGCACGGCACTTGGCGCGCGTAAATATCGCGAACGCGACGCTATTCCGCCCGTAAATTCGGCAGCACCGCGTCTCGCGTAAAACTAAAAACTCAGAAAAAAAAAAGAAAGCACGATAGCGGTAGAAACCACCGATGGCGGCGCGCCGATCTACGCCAAACGACGACGAAACCGAAATCTCGCTTTCGACGAAAAGAGAAATCGGCTTCGCGTCGGAGCGACGGCTAATGGCGGACGCGCGACACTCGCCACTATGCGCGCCAAACCTAATCGGCGCCGTACGATACGCACACTTCCCGTCGTCACACACTCCCGTCGCATCCCCAACACTCCCGACACTTGTTCGAGAACGGGCGCGTTTCACACTTGAGGATCTTCGAAGAGCGAAACCGCGCGATCCCGTTTTGAAACGACGAAACGACGGGACGAGACGACGCGACGCGTGCCGACGGGGAAGTAACGCGATCGGCGATGTCGAGCACTACAGTAATGCCTCGATACGTCGTTTAGATACGCGCTGCATTACTGTTTCACTTGTATAATATAATAACTACGTCGCGAGAACGATCGTGCGCCCCTAAACAGTGCGCTACGACGCGGCGACAATCCCCGTCGGCGCCCGATTTCTTACTGCGCTCGTTCGCGCGCTATTAAGCAGCCGTAGACGCGGTCCGCGTTTTCCGTAAAACGTTACAATAAAGTCTCAGCCAATCGCGTTACTCGATTGTAAAGTTCCGACCAATCGCGCTGCTCGATCCGACCGTCCGTCTGAATCGAGTAGCGCGATTAGTTAAACCCATAGCCTTATCCGTGCGGAGTGCGAAGTTCGGCGGGAATGGGGGGGGGTGGGAAGATGACTTCCTGGAATCGGCCGGCGCCTCGAGGCCCGGCTACGCGAGTAAAAACAAACAATTCCTGGAAACAGCCCGTTCGGCCGTGTAGTTAGAAAAAAACTGATGCTTTCGAGCGAATCTGTTTCTTTTAGCTGTCTCCCTATTAGGTGAAAGTGTTAGGGAGAAGGTGACGAAATCGGCTCGCGCCTCGAAACTCGATGACGCGACGAAAAACAAACATTTCTTAAAAACTACTCACTCGCGCGTGCCGCCGGCGACGAGCCACGTAGCAAGAGAAAATTTATCCTCTAATTTATCACTCTATTTCTTTTAACTGTCTCCTTCCTTTTATTTCTCGCGCGCCGTTATGCCGTAAGAATTCTCCATATGCAATGGGAAGTTTGGCGGAAGTGATGGGGAGAAAATATGAATTTTTCAAACTTATTGGCGAGGAAAAAATTCAGGACTTATAAATGATAATTTTTGCTATTTCTTGCTTCTAAAATTAATTTTTTTGCTTTAGTTTTTAAAAAGTTACGAGGCTTGATATTAAGTTATCGAGTCACTGTGAAAATAGCATGTATATAAGTCTAACAGCAAAGAATTAACAACACTAAAATGTTTTGCTTCTTTTGGCTATTATTCCTCCACAATTTTTTTTACTTAAATTAAAAAAAAAATTAAGTATGAATGCATCCAAGGGTAAAGTGCATTTGCATTTATAACTGCATATAGTTGCGAAAGATTATATAATAATAATCTTTTTAAACAAGAAATAATTACAAGTTTTGCAATTAAGCATTTAAAATGAAGTTAATTTTTGAAAATCGTCTAATAATATTTTTGCGTGACTTCACATACATTTTTCAGCTTAGCAAAATACATATCGATTACATGTCAGTCTTGTAACGTAGTTTCAATCTGAAGACAGATGAAATCACATAATTAAATTAATTGATAAAATAATATTGAGTTACGGTGTTATGCTGATATTGTTGATTGATATCGATTTTTAATATAGTGTAATTACTATTAGATTTAGAGAGGGATCAACGTCGAGATATTTGGTACTGTTAGAATATAGGAAATATAGGAGCAAGGTTAAAACCTATCAAAATCGAAAGTTTGATCATTCTCGTGGATCAGTCAGGTATTAATGTCTAACATTTCGTGGAAAGTGTCCAGGTCACCATCGATGACGAAGCACAAACTTTATAAGCTTTAACCGAACATCGCGGCGTGCATTTAACTTGCACCTGCAGCGATCGTATAACGCTGCCAGCCGGTGTTTACAGTCCACGTGCTGCGCTGTCGAGCTGCATTGTGACGTGTGTGATAACCGTATAATCAAAATGTTCGTGATTCCCCGTTACGATTGCTCCCTATTCCCGATTTATCACAGAGATATTCGGGAAAAATAATCCAAGGAGTCTATTATAAATTAAGAGATTATGTATATAAAAAAAATATATTAATATATATTTTTTAATTATTCTCTATGATTTATGTATTTCTCTTAATGAGCTGCCTGTTAAAACGCAAGACGATCTATTTAGAGTATATATATTTTTATTGACAGCATTTTTTTACGTTATATACTAAAATTCTAACAATATCTAAATAATAAATTATATAGTAGAAAAATAGTATTATATTTAATAAAAAATTATCAACTTCATTTGTTTCACCTTGACACTTTTACTCAATTACTAATAGACAAATTTTTAAATTGTTAAACTTTCAGCACCTTGTTAAGTTATTGATGCCTCCATTTTATATTTGGAAGCGCCGAGGAACGCCAGAGATACTTGATATAGCCTTGCTCTCAGTATCTGGCGGAAAATAGCTAACTTTCCGTCGCGTAGAAGCAGTCATATCAAGGCCAGATAAATTCTACACGTCGCGTTTGCGTCGTTTCGTTGCAAGGAGCCTCGTTTCGAAGGCGACAAGATTACGCGGCGGAACATCGTACATGCAATTTCCGGATCTTATCACGCCGATACGATAGACAGCCACGTATTTCATGAATAAAACACGCAAATATGCGTGCGTACTGACAAGTTTCGGAAAAGGATGGTTCCGTGAATGTGAACTGAGAGAGCTCGGCCCCGCCGGTATATGCCGCATATATTCTGCCCTGGGAACGGAATAAAAACAAAGTTTCAGCCGAGACGTGGATGGTACTTTTGCAAATTTGACATCGAGTCTGTCGATTTTCAGAGAGAACAAGAGAGAGAGAGAGAGAGAGAGAGAGAGAAAGAGATATAGAGTGGTGTGTGTATGCTCTAGCAACGCGTTTCGGTAACTTTTGTTACACACTGCGCATTGTACCGTTGGATGCACTAGCAATATCAAGTTGAGAGAAAAGTTTAGTCGAGTTAGACGCGGACTAGTGGCAAGGACTTTTACGTCAACATTTTATTAAATACAAGTGAATTATCAAAATGTTGAATGAGAATTGTTTTCAACCGCCAGGGGATGCAACCGTGATATTTCATTTCCAGGAATTATTATTCATTCAGTACGATATACATGTTTACCTACAAAGTTGGACTCCCGTTCCCGTGGATGCTATAAAACGCGCGCGTCTGTAGAAATATATTACACGTTTCGTCAGAATTTCGTCAACAGTAAATCTCCAACTCAGCCTAAGGCACTGGAAAAAAAAATTTCTTAAATTTCGCGAATCTCGGATCCGAACTGGTATATATTTTACGCGTAAAAAAAGGTATTCTTCGTATTTTAATAATTATATTTCTGTGACTTAATACCTCTTCGTTAAATATGTTAGACCGCGTTTTACTTGAGGTAAAAGCACCGCAACCTTTTTACTAATTAATTCTATATATGTCATTCATTGTAAATTAAAAATGTTTACGCATGATATTTCTGTCATATAGCCCTGCCATGAAATACACTCGCATAATTAACCAGGTTCTATCCAGGTTCAGTACGTGGTAAACAAATTTAATCTGAATTACCATGCTAACATCGAGCTTAATTAATTACGCTTACATTATAATATCACCCATAGCTGTCACCACGGCTGTAATTATCACGTTACCTTTATTTTTTTTTCTTTTTTTTAACGTACCCGCTGACTGTGATCACGACGTCAACGTAACCGCAATCACAATGTTTCCGGGATAAAGCTTGACGACACAGGAAGCTCGTTCACAAAGTCATCGTGCGCGAGAAAGAGGATAGGCCACGAAACTAGAAAGCGGCTTTAGGATTTAATGCGTGGTAGGTTTCGGCTTGCGCAAGTATTCGAACGTATTCCGGTGGGTTTTGTCGCTCCCTATGGAGAGCGTTGAAGGTGAGAAAAAGTAAGAGGGAGAAAGAATAGTGATATAACGTCTAGGCTAAAGAGGGGGGTGGAGCGAGAAAGGGGGTTGCCGAGGATTCGCGAATAAGTATGCGGGGGACCGAAAGCTCCAGGTTTTCGCGGCGGCGACGGTATGAATATTTAAACGGATGTAAATTGCGAATTAACTATTGATAAAAACAAACCAGCTCGCGTTAAGCCTTCCTCGTAAATCACCTCTGCGCGGGACGGAGAGGGGCAGGGGAGGGAAAAAAGTAAGAGCGAGAGAACGAACACGAGTCGGACTTTCAGAAAACGGAGAACACTTTTTTCTCGCTTATCGATACTGGATACTTTCGCGTTCGGACGCCATCCGAAGCGCATTATGCCTCTCGATCTCTCTTATGTACAAGTCACTTCATAAAAAGTTATCCTAAAAAACGTCTGATATTTTTTCTAACGAAGCTTGTCATTCCTGTCCGATTTGTAGCGTTTGAAGATTATCGGAGGGACTCAAAACGCAAAACCGTCGAGAAATCAATATATATTAGTAAACGTTGGATAAATTTATTGTATTATATAATAATAGCACAATAGTATATAATAATAATAGTATTAATAGAGAGTATAATATATTAATAATGTAAAATAGTATTAACAGTATTAACAATAACAATATTATTACAATTATAATCCGGGCGTTTTCAAATTAAAGTTTCTGAAGAAAGTTCAATAGAGAGTTTCTTGATGGAAGTATAAGAAATTTTAAAATGTAAGTATCCCCGACATCAACGGGAACAATAGTGTATTTTCGAACGAGCTTCCGGCATTTGGTTCTTGGAAACAATGCGGGCCATGAATAAACGCCATATTTCTCCATCAAACTCGTAACTGCCATCGTAACGACTTAACGAGGCCTTTGAGTTCCGTCGAGCTTTCTCCGGTATCGACGTCATCGACGCGCTCCCCTCCCTTTCGATCCTTCGCGTTATCGCCGGGACGCCACGAAATCGCCGGGTAAGGATTCCCGGAGTCATGACCGAGACATCATTCAGAAATAAAGCGTCCCGCAGGTGTAATAGCGGAGAGATCTACTACCGGCAACGCAGTCACCATCGTGAAAGCGTGAGTTACTATTCGCCCGCAATTGCCCGAGACTACTCGTACATACTCGTATACTCCCCCCCGTAGTCTTTTATGCAGACGCGTGTACACGGACGTGTAAAGATTCGAGCGCGGGTGTGTGTGAGTGTGTGTGTGTGCGTGTGTGTGCGGGGGGCCACACGGACGATTTAGGTGAGACGGCGGGCAGACCGTGGTCCGTAGAGGGTGGGATGGAGAGCAGCTTTCGCCGATCGAGCGAGTGAGTGAAAGAGTATGAGGCGGAAGATTATAGGCACGTATTGGCGCATCGGCCCCCTGGGCTCGCCGGGCACGAGGGGGCACGGGGATATAAATGTAATCCAGAACCCAGACGTGACGTACATAGCTGCCTAGCCCGGCCGCTCCGCTTTTCGTTGGTCTCTTCTTGTGACTCTTGGCAGTCGCGGGCACGTACATCTACGGAGCCTGCACGATAGCGTGGCTAGATGTGATGGGCACACGTGACTCTGTGCGCGCGCGTACGTGTGTGTGTGTGTGTGTGTGTGTGTGTGAGGTGGAACGCGGATTTTCCGATATCCATCGTTTTCTTTTTTCATTACGCGGTGATTCTTCTTCCGGGGGAAGAACATCAAGAAATCTATATCGAGGATGCGCCAGGTCCCTTTGTGATTGCACATGAATCACGGGGGCATGATCGTGACGTAGATAATGAATCTTACGTGACACCGTGGACGTACGCTTCTTTCGCCCTTAAAAATTCGCGGGGATATAAAACCCTAACCAGGAAGATTAAAGGTGGAGTCCGATGAAACCGTGGCCGATCAACCGTCGGAAAATAATGTCGGCGTGCCGGGATCGGCCGATTGGGAATCGCGAACACGTAGGCGCTTAACGAGGGTGCTCGTGCGAAGAGAGCGAAAGGAGGACCCGTCGAAATATAGCGACGGCCCCGTATTACAGCCGACCGTCGTTTCGTCCACGTCGATGCCCCGCACCCGGCGATCGTCGTCGCCGCCGCCGCCGCGCCGGTATATTGTTGCCGCATGCACATTCACGCTTTGCCGATTCACTGAACGCTGTAAAGTCAATTAAGCTCCCCGGCCAAACGCAATTTGCCGGAGTACCAGTGTCTATTTCTATTTTGGGCCCGAGATGAGATTTCGTAATCTTAGATAATAAAACGTGAGACTCGTGGATGATACAGTTATAACTTCGTAATGGGAAAAGTCGAAAGTGTTAACTTGGAATTATTAGCGTGAAATTAAATTTCAAAATTTCGGCACGAGCTTCACTCGATTTAAAGACATTTCACAACGTGAGTGACGTTTTCATGAAAGAAATATCTCGCGGGTCGTAACAAAAATTCAGAGCGTCACTTCTGTCGGGGTCAATTTCGAATCTTTCAACCATGTAGGCTTCTAAAAGTCATCGCGATCGTGCCGTATATACATATATATATATATATTTTTTTTCCCTCACGTAGCCGCCCCCGTTATATCGTCGATCAGTAGTTACGTGCCGTTGTCTTCCGGCGGCCGCGCGTTGGAGGCTGCCGGGATGATAAACGGCACTTTTCGGACAGCGTACCGTCCATTAAACGTTAAATGGCGTGCGAGGGACATCAGATAGACTGGCGTTTATGCGGGAAGAGGCCGAGGCCACCAAGAGCCCAGCCCGCGACGACGCTTGTGCGAACGTAGGCGTCGCGACGGCTTGCGTTGTTTGGTTTACCGGGGGTACGTCGCTGCACGGCGACGCGGCATCATATAGCGTCGAGTTATTACTCCATAACCCGTTGCTTTTACAGGCGCGACCGACGAGATAGGCGACGGCACAGCAAGCAGCAACACGTAGCGTGGCATAATAAACGACCGCGCTTGCCGACGGTACCATTAAATCGCAATAATGCCGCATGCGTGATAGCCGAATACCCGTTACTCTCGGCACGATTGCAGCTCGCCATTTGCCTGAAATCCGACAAAAAAATAGGCGGATTAACTATAAAATCCGGTTGGCTGTACACGATATAAATTCAGATGTCCGGCTGCGTAGCTCGAGCCGTTCGGTCTTCATTGGGAATTGCATATCACTGCAGGGAGCCAAGTTACAGATACCCGCAAGTGCAAATCTACAATTCATATTAGATGAATTTGTATTCAATTATTTGTAACCTTGGTTGGGAATACAGCATAATGTAGGCGAGTACTCTTCCTAAATTGTGGCAAATTTAGTCGAAAATTATAAAGGGCATAAAATATATCTCTTTACTGTGTAATAAATATTGATTGCTGATCAATAAAACATCACGAAGCCATGTTTAATAGCTATACTTTTTGAATTTGTAAACAATTTAACTTAATGAAATTTATTTTAGAAAATAATCCACAGGTCAAAAAAGATCAGTAAATAAATTTTCACACGTTGACAATGTTTTTAATAAATTTTCTTTTTAATTCATTTACATTTACAAATTCATAAAAAGTTATATCTAAACTTGTTATGATTATGTCATTAAACTCGAATCGCATAAATTTCAAGTTATTTGATGCCCGTTATCTTCTACTTTAATTCTGTAATTTATTTTGCTATATCAGCGGCGTTTGTTAAAAAATTTTCCGTTAAAAATTCGTATACATTTTACGCTATTATTTTGTGTTATTTTTTGATAGCGGAAAATCACGAGCAATCATACAGCTATGGGTGACTATAACGACGGGCACGTCGACACAGTACCATTAAACACTTGCCAACTCTAATGGCGATTCTAGGCAGTTTTGCTGATTTCAGTCATGATGGCAGAACGATGAAAATTGTTGTGTAATTGTTCTTTACTGATACTTCACGATTTTTTTCTGCCTGAAAATGGAACATGGAGAGACAATTATAATACAAGCCATTTCAAAAATACGTATACACGAAATATCTATAATCGAGTTAGATATTAAGTTTATTAAACTTAATATCTAGGCACTAATTTATTGAAAATCTTCTTTATCGAAAATATGTTTTAATGTCAATACAATAAGGTTGCTTCAAACATTATTTTTACAAGATGTAGCAAGATAACGAAAAAGAACGATAAAGTGGGCAAATATCTTTTATTATATAAAAGAAATATTTAAAAAAAGGAAATGTTTTTCCAACAGTTAGTAAACAAGACAATATGAAAACTGTGTAACTTTTAAAGTTGATAGTTTTAAAAAAGATTAAAAAAACATATTTTTTTTAAATTAATTTTTCAAATTTAAAAAGGATTTTAAATGTAAAATAATATGATTACTCTCAGTTGATAACAACTTTTACGACAATTACTGCAATATTTATTTTGTAGTTCCAAAATAAACCGTCAATAACCTTGATTAATGTAATAACGTTTTTCAATGTGATAACTAACGCAAGTAGAATAAAATTGTATTCGTATCCATAATTTCATAGAATGCGAGCAATATTATGCGGGAAACACTGTGTCACTGTACTGCCAATAAATGAGTACGGAATTAATACGATTGTAATTATGCATGATATTTCATGTCACTGTAAGAATTATCTCTCGTTCAATAACATTATCAAGCGATACGAACAATTTATCGAGATCGATGTTACGCCGTCGGGATTGATTTCAATTTTAACTGCAGATTGTTTTGTAAAAGGAGAACTTAACACCAATTATTTTGCAAAACCGTTTCTGTACCGTAGTATCTTCGGTTACACTCGAAATGTTATCTCTCGAAAGTGCAGAACCTTTCGCATGCCGCTCTGAAAATTGAATTATCACGCTCGTTTATTATTAAACTGTTTATATTTGTTTATTTCTCCTCGTCTCTTATTCACGCGGTCGTAAAATATTTCGGGGCAGTTTTATTAAAAAAGTTAAATAAATAGAAAAAAAAAAGCTCGTAAAATTTGTGTCACTGAAGCGATTCTTCCTGTCTCTGCTCGCCGACACCTCAGGAACGTTGCCGGTGTGACGTAGGTATTTTCCCCGGGAATACATGCCTCACGCGCGCGTAGCACACGTTTAATATTCAATATCTACAGCACCGAGATCCAAGATTCCGAGCCCGGGATATTCATTCCACCGTATGTGCTCGTGCGAAGGATAGGTACTTACGTATCCGCCCGATTACGTATGTGTGCCGGCGTACCGTCGTAAAAAGTCGTCCAAGCCACAGACGCGACCTGCTTTTTATTCGGCTCGGTAGATCGCTTTTTGAATATTCCGCGTCGATGTCGTACGTGGCTTGTAGGGCAGGTGTTACGAAATCGTAGACACGCGTTACAATCGCGGGTGGGGGGGGATCGGTAGGCGGCGAATTGTCCCTCGCGTGGAATTTTATAATGCACGGTATGGGCGTAATGTAAAATGTAATATTCGTTAGCTAGGAAATACAAAGCTACTACGCCGGATTACGTTTGTCTATATTTAGACGCGAAACGTCTGTCTACCTTCTTCCGCTTCCCACTTCCGAGCCGCACGACGATTTCACGCTACGGAGTTTTCCTTATGAAACATTTATGTATTACAAATTTGTTTAAAAATGAATAAACATGACATGGACATCGATTATTCTGACGTTGCAGCGACGAAACAGGGACAAACTTTTGGTCTTCACTTTGGGAGAAAGATTTTAAAATGAAAACTTGGGCGAAATGGGACGTTAACTTTAGGATCGACTTTACCTTTACGGAACGGCTACTGCACGATATCGAATTACAATAGCGGATTCGCTGAATCGCGAAGAAATTCGGTCGCCGATAATCGATCGACCTCGCTGCGCCGCGCAGTCAGAGAAAAGTTGACGGTATTGCACGCTCGGCGATATTTCAGCGGCGCGCCGGCCGACATATCGCAATATTGTACCGTCAACGTTTACCCCAGAGTAGCGCGATTCCGTTAGTAATCATTTCTGGCCGAGTAAATATCGCTCGGCGGAACTGTTCATTCGCAACATTTTGGCTCCGGTACCCTGGAGAATTTAATCGCTGTACTTTCGATCAACAACGCCCAGAGACGCCGGGACTGCAGCAAAATCACGTAAATGAAGATCAATGAATTAATGAAGCTTATGAAGTTATTGGGCGTGCACGTAATGTATGATAAATTGTGAGGATCTCTATAAGCGAGAAGTGATAAGAGAGAGAAGAAATTTATATACAAATAGAGAAAAAAAGATATTTCCTGTTCTGGCATATTATATTTAAATTAGTTAAAAATGCAAAATATATTATAGAAATATATTATATAGCAACAAATAGTTAATTTTATGTTCATTTAATTAAAAAATATATAAAGTTTTTGATATAAGTATACAATTTTGTGACTTTTTCCCGAAAAAAAATAAAAATCTGCGACGTCGGTATAATTTGTGCTTATATCACTGAGCCATATGGAGAATTCAGAATATTTCATCGATTTCAATATCTTTCAATATTTTTCTTGCAGTCAAACAGTTTCTATACTGTAGTATATTACATTCGTTATATTTTTACGATCGTACTCTATTTTTGTTATTTATTTATTTAATATTTCGAAAAATACATGTCATTTATCAAACAATATAATTAGCTATGATTATATAAATGCATTAAAAATAATGGATGTACATACTTGTGAGTCGTAAATAACAGCAGGCCGGAAACGCGCCCTTGCAAACAGTAAATTACTTATATCCATTTTAAAAATGAAACTTCGCAACGCAAATCGCCGCAGGAGAAATACAGAAAAATCAAACGATTGAATTGTAAAAATAATAATGACAAATGACATATTTGTATAAAAAAGGAAGGAGAGAATTCGCGCAGTAATAAAAATTTAACGAATTATTATAAAATAGAGTATGTTTTAGAGTCCCTTTGCTTAACGTCTGGAAAGCATCGGTGTCTTCCATTCGATACTGCTTTCTAAATATCGATATCTAGTAACGAATGGATAAATTTTCGCTGCGAACAAATTCGATACGCCTACCCGATACTCCGTAAGCATCCCTACGGAGACTAGCGCGGTAACGCGCGATTCCCTGCAATATTAAGTAGATTCGCCACTGCCGTCGGCGAGCGAGGGACCGAAGAAGACCGGCAGGGCAGAGGAAGGGCCGAAGACCTGGAGGGCAGAGGCCACGAACGTAGGGAGATAACCCCGTATGCTGGACATGTACGACCTGCACGACTTCTGTTACAGAGACGCGCCGAGCCCTGTGCCGCACGTACACGCTGATATTTGGCGATCCTGGAGCACACACACGACGCAAGCCGTCGGTCAGCCGGGAGATTCGTTCGCGCGCGCGCGCGCGTATGTGTGTGTTTTGGGAGAATGTCACTTATGCTACTCACGAATGTAGAGTCGACAGCTATTGGCGGCCGCGCGTAGCAAATACCGCAGAGAGAGAGGAAGACCTTTGGCCCATTAGTTCCGTGCGATTGAATTATAAAGTCTGTTTAACAGATAAGCAAGCGGATACGCGAACGATCGGCGGCTTGAACCTTATTCTTCCGAGGCTGCCCGTTCGCGCCCGTTAACGTAACAAGAAGTTTGCTATTAAGAGGTCCTCGAGATTTATCAGAAAGGGCCTCTAAATCATTCCAATGGACGTATGTAAATAAGAGGAAAGCGTATTTATATGTGTCCGCATGTGCGCGCGTACACGCGAGGCGTGTAAGTGAATTACATACCGCGTGCCCCGCCCGCGGGAGGGAACGCGAACGAAAACGGATAAAAGGCAGGATAATCGTATAAATCACAAGTGAAGTATACGCGGGCGGTATCCTCGACGCGCATGAACGAACGGCGTTGTAATGCAGCAGCGCGCTCACAATATTGCATAATTAATTATACCCAAGGGCTCATTACTTCCCGTATCTAATAACACGTCCACCCGGCACGTACAACAACCCGCGCATCCTCCGCACGACTTATATCCGTTACACGGCTGCGTCGCCGTCGTCATATGGCGAGTATACACTTGCCGGATAGTCCGCAGGGCGAATCACGAGCACGGCCCCCCCTGGCCTCGTGGTAACGATCGTTTTCAGCGTGCTGCTGTAGTGGTGGTCTTCGTCGATATCGGCCGTGTTGTTACTCGCGCCGGACATTGCTCGCGCCGGCCACGTGTTGTCTGTACGCGCGCGTGTGCGCGTACGTGTGGGTGCACGCGTGTTGCGTGTGCGGGCGATTTTCACTGATGCGTGTTCGTGCGGGCATCAATCGAGGACCCCCGGGTACACGAGACTACAACGTGTACGTATCTTCGTCACTGTCCTATTTTGCGATGCACAATTCGCAGATGCAAAGAGCTCGGGTACGTAAGTCTGCTGCACGCAAACGTCTGAATGATTCACGATCCAAGCATCGGCGGTACAATAACTATCGCGCGGATTAGATTTATTATATCAAGTTGCCGCTGAAATTATTATCGTTGAAATAATCGATATATTCTACAGGGGCCACGTTTTAGTATCGAACGTTATTATATAAAAGTTCTTACAAGTTTCTATCCTTAAACTGTATATCATGACGATTTCTTCCTATAAAACCGCTCGCTACGTCTCCGTAGAAATTCGGAGCTTATCGTTTATGTTTTTCCACGACCCAATTGTTCCCTTACAGTTTGACGGATGCTTTGAACTTAACGGTGATTTATCTTAATGATGCAACAGTGAGTTTCCGCCTGCTGACAAATCGAAGCTGCCGCTTCGCGGAATATCTCCGGCGGGCGGGTTTCTGACTTCTCCGTAATTTCTGTTAATCTTTGGCGAAGATCTGTCCTCAATTGAGATTTGTAATTCATCCTCGTCACAGTGCTGGAAAAGCGTGGCGGACGTGTTCTGCTCTCGTTAAACCAAGCCACCTCTAATGGAGCTTAATAAATCATCTTTGACATGTTCGCGGTCTGTAATAACGAGTCGGATGTTTCGCGTGAGATTTTTACTAATGCAAAATCCAATGATCACATTTGGACGCCAAATACGAAACCCATATAAAAAGTTCACCAGATACTTAGTATTTGCGTTTTTCATTACTTATTTTATATTTAATCAAATATCATTATTGTCATATCTATTTCACAAACATCTGCAGAGCTGAGCTTCTCTATTTTTTTTCATCAAAACGTACATTTCTCTAAATAAATTAAATTTCACAAAAACAAAATGAAATATGTATAAAATATATATCTAATGTAACGCGAGACATATCATAATGTATAATTACATAATGTAATCATAGTGTAATCACATAGCTTTACTATAATTTTAGCTGACGTGACTGCGAAGAACTCAGTTTAGTGCTCTCTTACTTAATTATTAAATCTACTTAAAACTTCGGTTTGCCCGTTGTCAAAATTTTTTGACCCGAAATACCGCGGTAAAAGATATACAACACTTAGCGCCAAAAATTTCTTTTCTGGCGCACCTAAAATTTCCCGAGTTACCTGCTCCTTCGTATTGTTCGTGTCCCTCGATGGCGCAGGCTGCATGTTAAAAGGACACGAGAGCGTGGAGTACCGAGAGGATCGCGGTGTGCGCCGGTTGGGCCCCGTGAGGAGCCGTCGTAAAATGCACGATTCAACGGCGCCGGTCCGCTCTGAAATATCCCGCAGCCTTCACGGAATCGCCATAGCGTAGTCGTTATCCCCATGGGACCCCCGTGGAAACCTTCTTTAAAAACCCACGGTGTATTCTTATTCCTTCCTTCTCTCGCCCGCCGCGCACGCGATACGTTACCCGGTACTTTCCGCTTCTTTCATTCCGCTCGCGATACGCGATTTTGCACGTGGCTCGTGATAATCTCTCTTCCTCCCCGCGTCAGAGCGAAAGCGAACATCGCACGTATTCGGTAACGTGCTGCATGGCGAATTGGGAAACAGCGATGAGCTTTCTTATCGAAACACCGAAGCCATTTTAACGAAAATGTCGGGAGATGAATATTCGGGCGACGAAAGCATCAAATGTATTTGTAGTATATCGTAACGCCGTGCACGATCATTTCATGTAAATTTTGACAGCTACAAAGTATTATTATTTCGAAAAAAAAAAGAACCGAGATATAAATATGGATGAGATTTAGTTCGACCGTATATCAATGAACGAAGCTCCGCCGTTAGACTTTTTTTGAAATTTCAGGAGCGTAATGCACGATCATGAATTGCATAACGAATTGCATCTCTTGAATATCTTAACAACATACGTATGTGTGCAATTACACTCGCTCCATGCCAACGTTTGCGTTTAGTTATTGTAGTAGTTTGTCGTTCGTTAGCCTAGTAAAACAAAGAAGAGGACTCCGCCATGCAATTTAGATACACCGGAAAATGACGCGTTAAATTAGTATCCGTTTAATATATTCCGCAAATATAATTACGTAGCTCATAGATATCCCGAAATATTCATATATCTGAAACTTTCGCCCCGGTAATATCAACGTGAATTACCGAGATCATTCGCGGAAATATTCATCCTTTAATTACAAGTCGAGACGATGGAGAAACGCGAAATCCTCCCCGGTTAAGTCCGAATGCGAAAGTTTCAACAAGTATTTCATTAAATTCTCCATAAGCCAATGGTTACGTAATATTTTAATTTTATGATTTCGTATTCTTACTAATTAACTGATAATTCCACCATCTTCGGACTTTTCCTTCTCTTTTAGAACAAGATGATATTATAAATCAGCAAGTATTTAATGTGTTTTACGCATTTTGAAGGAAGCTTGATACGTTGTTAATATAAAATCTTTTTCTCTTTACAATTTTTCTAGTTGCAAATATAAAAAATAGGAATAATATCTCTGTAAATCTTTTGTTTTCTTAGAATAGGCAAAAAAAACCTATAATTATCGCAGGAGTTCATTTATCTCTTGATTAAGAAACTCGGATACACTTGAATGATTGCACATTGATTGCTATGCGCAAAAATATACGGGGCGTGCGGAAGTGAGCAGCACGCGCTTGTCTACTAGTTTAATTAAGTAGTTAATTTAGTCGACACAAGAGGCAGAGCAGAGGGTGGCCAACAGGGACGGTCATTGTTTTGTCGCAGCGAGGGAGCATCGGGTGTTTTGTCACGTGTGCAGTGATAATTTGATTGTGCTTAGAGGCAGGATATGATGTCACGCAGCATCACTGCACTCCAAAGCAGTTAATGTGAATGCAGTTTCCCGGGCTGCCTGCAGTCAAATTAACGGGACGCGAGCATAATCGAACCGTCTATAACGAAGCAAAATTAGGAGATTACCACTTATTAGAATGTTCAATGAGCTAGTTGCAGTGTGTCAGCTTACGGCGCGGCGGCCGTTGTAATATTCAATGGCAATCAACGACGGACGGTGTCCGAAGTCGGTCCGCAAATCTCGCGCTATTACGTCGCGCACTGCAAATACAGAAATTATCAATTATCGGCGACAACGAACGGACCATACACGCGTATCGTTTGCAGATTTTATTTCGCCTTTATTAGGGGCTGGTATTAATAAATTTTACCGTACAACTGGAAATATATCTGGATTGATAATAAATCCACTTAGTATCGAATGATATAATCCAAATGAAATGGCATCGGTATGAAGGATTTAAAGTCGTACCTTTGGAATCATCTCGCACTGATTGCGATTATTAATTTCAGCATTACTAATTACCACAATTAGATTTAAACGCGATAAGACCTATATTAATCCCCGAGGGATTTGCAAGCTATTTAAAAAGAATTCGTCATTGTAAGCAATTGTGTTAGATAACATATACGTATATACAAAATCCGAAACATATTCTCTTAAAACGCTGAAAAATTTGTTTTCAAAATATCTTTAATATTATTAAAAAATATTTCAAAAATGTTGTATCATTCATTAATTATCGGCCAATTGTTTGGATTCACGTCCGTCAATTATACAGTATACTAAATGAACGAGTCATTACTCATTTGTTCTCTCATGTTACACATATATTGCCGATTAACGTCGCCATAAAACATTAATTACATTATAACTGATATTCTTCAATGTTTCCAGACTCTTGATGAGAGATGGGCAAACAGGATAATAAATGGCGGAAACTGTCAGGGGAGTAAAATATTAATGCCAAAGCGTATACGTAAAAGCGTGACCGCATGGCATGGCACTTGCCGCGCGGTAATGTAATAAGCGAAATGTTAGTGGTGCCAGCTAATTAACAATTTCCTAGGCGTATCGGTCTAGACCAACACGCTCGTCAACATTTCATCGCTGACATCGAGAAGCGACGTGGCTAAATCTTAGAAGAGCGGAATCTCAGGACCGTGCAAGGCATCTGCAAAGCGGATAATCGTAATCTTATTAATTGTTACATAGAAGAGTTATATCATTCTATACATCTACACGCCCGTGTGCTCGTGGCTGCCTTCTTAAACGTCAGCCAATCATTAAATTCATTATTCTGTAAACTTGATTCCAATTTTAAATACTTATTTCAAAGATATAAAATTAAATGTAAAATTAGATGAGTTTTATGGCACTCAGTCTTACAATCGCAAACAAAAGCGCCGCTGTTAAAGTCGCGTTGGCTGGCAGCTGCAATTATCGCCGCATTTAATTCAGAGAGTAATATCAACGACGACGACGACGACGACGACGATGGCGCTCACTTTTTGCGCACGATCCATTCTGTGGATCTAATTAAAGTAATTGATTACCGTCCGTCCTATCGTCGGACGGACTAGCGTAAACGGACTTATCTACATCCGTAGCATAATTAACACCTGGCGCGAATATCAAACTGCTACGCAGTTGAACTACCTACATCGCGATATTGAGCCCGACGACGGGTGAATCGCCGTATCGGCGATAAGATTTGCAATCTCGAGAGTTGTAAATGTAGGACAATCGGATGATGCGTCTCGATAAGCGATAAAGCGATACGAGAGCGACGACAAGCGACTATCATTTGTCGTCATTATCGTTCATTAATTATCATTCATAATTATAGATATCAATATTCGCTATTCGCTACATTATAGTCATTAATTTTATTAAATTATTATATGTACTGTAATACAAACAAATTTTATTAATTAGAATCTTTTATATTATATTGTATAATATTTTATAATTTTAGAGGAAAAATAGTAAAGTACAGAAATCTTTAATGTTAAATTAATTTTCTAATATCTTATATTATGTATAATTTCTAATTTCTAATTTACATAATTTATAAAAACCAATTTATTTACAATGAAAGATGAATCTAAGAATTACCTAAAAAATTTTCAATAAACATCTATATTATTATTTATTATTGTAAAGCTAACTGACACATAATTTAAATAAATAAAAACCTGCACTGACAAGATTAAACAGAGTGAATAACACTGGCTTAATATTCTCTTTTTATGTTTCACCACTTTTCTGAGTTTCGTGCAGCGCAAAAGCGGCGAACGTTTTTAAAAACCACAGATTAAAGTGCGACCGGTGGCAAAAATCATTTTCCACGGCAGTACCCATTAATAATTGAGTTAATTATCGCGAATGGATGTAACGTCGCGCGCGATGAGCGGATCCAGAATAATCGATATGAAATTATGAAACGCTTTTCGCAATCGTCACATAACAGTGTCGGGTGTCGCCGTGACGTTAATCCGCGTATAATCTCATTATAATTCCTACCTGCACGTTCGTATTCGAAAGCGATTAAAATGGCTCAATCTGCAAACATCCTGAAATAGACAAATAGTTCAACAGACTGTTTTATAGAATACATAAATCAGAGCTTTGATAAACATTCTAAAAACAAATAATAGAGTATATATATCACATCTTTCGCGCGACGTGCAGTTAGTAAAGAAAAATTACCTTCGACAGAATTTCTAATGGAAAAGTAAAGGAAGATAAAAAATTTTTTGATTGCATCGAAACATATGTGAAATCAATTTTTTAATAAAATCAAGCAAGTTACATGTAATATTGCGTTTTTTTTTTAAATAAAATCCCCGAAAGCGGCGAGACACGCTATCTCTACAATATTTCGATATATTTTCTAAGTAATATTAAATCTCCCATGCAATATCCGTTAACACGGTTCGGTTTGGTAGAGTTCCATCGCATAATATTTAAATTTTCGTTAAAGCTCGCCGGATATGCTCGTAGATCAACAGACCAAGCGAATTTCAGAGATCATACCCCCTTCAATTATCGGACGGGCGAAACATCACACGGCCGGCGTCTGCCGCCAAAGAGAGAACCGCTGACGTTGAAATTATCTATCGGCCCGCTCTTCGAATTCGTCGCGCACCACCGGCCAACGCTTGATCCACGTATAATTTCATAATAATCCGTCTGTGTACATTCGCCCCCGTCCGAACCGTACCGAAATCACGTATCGGGTCGATTCGCAGGCTGAGTTTACCTTAAATGAGTCCGCTGAATCGGTTATTGTCCGGCACGCTGTGTCAATCCGGCCGGTGCAAATGAGAAATTCGTTTCGGCCGGTGCAGTTTGTTCGCCGGGGCGGAACGAGATTCCCACGATCGCGGCAAGGACGTCCGTCTGTGTACCGAGGCCTGGGCACCGGGGAGGGGGAGGGGGAGGCGACGGTACCGTGCCGTGCCTCGGCGCTGCGGTCTCCGATGGTTATTAAAACGGAGATGATTAAAACGTGCCCGGCGCCTCGTTACGGGGAGAAGCACCGTCCGCACTTTGTACCTCTCCCGCGCGACAATTCGTGTCTCCCGCCCTGCCGACTTAACAACAGGATTAACGACGTTTCTCCGATGCGGCTTGATTTCTTGCGCGACCCACAACGAGGAAGATCCAGATGACGCATTTCGGAGTACGTGCGATGCATCGCGCGCGGAGCAGAATCCCCACAATTTCGTACATAAGTACGTATAAAAGCAACGGTGTGGTCAAAATAATAATAAAAAAAAAAAAAGGAATATTTTAGATGTTTTCGGGGACAAAAGATTTGCGATGTTTTGTACGGATAATTTGTATAATCCAGAAATGTGTATAATCCAATAATGTGAAATTTATTTGTTGTTTAATCAATATTTAAATTAATATCTATAATTATATATATCATATACTTAAAACTGTTATGTTAAATTAATATCTATAATTAATTACGTATATCATATACTTAAAACTGTGTTATGTAGTAAAAGTAGATAACACCTGATTTTTACATACACATATTTTTATATGAAAATTCCCGACGAAATATTTGCAAAATATTAAGCTTACAACCGATCTCCATTACATAAAAACGTTCAATCGATGCTACAGCATGGTTTCCGTCGAGAGTTGCATTAGTTATTGCGAGATTTTTCGGGAAATTTATGTTATCGGCACACGCGTAGCCCAGTTTTATCCGTTATCTGACTGCGGAAGGAAAAATGAGTTTTACTGCGCGCGTTTTCGAACTAATGAAATTTACGTTATATGAAACAACAGTGGACGCGGAAGAGTTATATTTAAAATGCTTTATTAAAAACATTTCCGACCTCTTTTTTTATGCCGCGTACCGCGGGTGGCCGACGGGGCGATCCGAATCGTAGGGGGCGGGTCACGCGGGTGACCCGAATTACGCAACGTCCGCCGTCACGTCCTCCGGAGAACGTCATAATCTTGCTGCGTGCGGCAGCAGAATCGACGTTCATCGGTTGCCATTCAATTATTGGAATTAACCGCGCAAACGGTCGGCCCTCTCGGTCAGCGACGTAATAAATGCCCGCCGTTGCAACGATAACGGCACGAATGAATGCAACGGATAGCGGTATTTATGCGATCCAGATATCCAGAGGAACAATAACCGGTACTGCGGTATCGTGCGCGCACGACCACGCGCCCGGCGCGCGAGCGCATAATTATTTTGGGATTAATGGCTGGGCAGCAGGCGCGCTTACTCTCTCGCCGGGTACGAAATATTCTGCACGACAGAACGGAAAAAGGAAACCGCCACGAGAATGTTCAGGACGAGGCGGTTAATTGTCGTTCCGATTCGGTATGCGGCCGCCACTCGATTAGAATTTCACTCGGCTCTGCCGGTTATCATCCAGACGGAGCCCCCGGCATCCCCGGGGTTTTCGGTATTAACCCTCGGACATGTGGACGGCGGAATACTTTCGACCCCGCGACTGACAGAATTGGGTCGTATTTGATTTGCGAGTGTGTCGCGGGGTGTCATAGCGGGGATTGCCTCTGCCGGAGAGGGATTCGGAATGTGGAAAAAGAACCAGCCCAACAAGGCGGGGTTTCATATCGGAAACGGTATTTCATTGGATTTGTAATAATATTTAACTTTTGAATGAGAAACAAATGAAAAGTCGCAGCTGCGCGTGAAGCCCGTTCAACGAAGTGTACGGAAAAAAACGATTTCATCTCGACCTTTTCCGTCCGTATCGGTTATTTTCTATCCCCGTTTCCGTTAACGGAAGCTTGCCATAATAGCAGTTTAATATATATTTTAAATGTCGAAAAATTGTATCGCAAGTTCATGAATTTCGCGAGTGAAATTTTACGTCGCGTTAGTTGTATCTTTTTAATGAAATCCATCATTGCATAACTGTTGTGAAAAAAAAAAGAAAAGAAACGTGCAGGATTACAGGATGTGTGTGTACATGTAAACGAGTACAGCCGTCTTTCGTGGAATCCATTAAAAGATAGCACGAGACAATTGTACACATTTTGCAAATAAAATAAAACATCGGAGATTTCGCTCGCTGATGCTAATCCCAATCCTGGCGATAATTTTCCTCGCGATTTGCACTCCAACGACGTCGGAGTGCCTTAAATATCTGATAAATTATTTTGCGAGAAACAGGAAACGCAAATTCCTTTACGTTTTCCAAGTGGATATACTCGCCACATAGATTACAATTCTGAATAAACGCTAAGACGGAAAAGTGAAATGCTCCCGCCGCGACAGCGGCACCGCCGTACCTACATCGTGCGCGCGATTTCAAAGGATAAAATGAAACACGGGCGGATTTTGAGAATGCGCATCGCCGGGTTTTTATCTCGGTAATGAGCATCTCGTAACTTTTTTTCACGGCATATATATCACACGGATAATATACAGCGGCATGTCAGAGAGATGGAGAGGGAGGAAACGTCTCGGTAAGAATATTTGTGTGGGAACGGAGGGATGGTTTGGCTTAAAGCTCTCGTACTCCTCCACCTTCTCCTCGTCCTTCGCCTCCTTCTTAACTCCCTTCCGTTCCCTGCCTCCCTCCGCGCGAGAGGCCAAAGGGTCGAGGGACTCGACAAATATCATAAAATGTAAATGTCGAGGATTCCGCGCGATCCCGACGAGAACCTCTCAATTTACCAATACGCCGGGAACCCCTTTCATCCACGCCGCGCGCGCGCGCGCGCGCGCGCGTTCACGGCTGGATTAATTCGCCATCCATTCGTTTTTCCACTCTCGCGATGTGTGTTATCCTGAAATTAAAATTTCTGTCCACGTGGACGGAAGCGAAGAATCCTGGTCGCGGTGTCGATATCGGTCATCGATTTTTTTTTTCCCCTCCCCCCGCGCGATATCCTCGCATGTGCCCGTCGTTGTCGTCGATTAATATATTTATTTATCTATTTGTAATAACGACGATAAATCAGCAAGTGCGCGCACAACGGACATTTGATCTGATAATAAAAATAGTCGATTAATTTTCTTAACCGACGGTCTTGGCCTGATTCCCCGTGGCAAGGACGATCAATGGCGTTGGGCATATTCGCACTCGTCCAATAATCTCCTCTAAAAATTTATCATTTTGACATTGTTAATCTCATCGTCGGGAGTGATCGGCGTACGTAGCTTTGGTGATGAATCGTTTAACATTTTCCCGGCGAGAACGAATTTCCAGACGATCTGCCAAAATCGACGGCGCGGAGTCGTTTGTCTCCAGATGATTCGTCGTCGCCGGGGGACAAAGGTCGCGCGGAGCTTCGTATGCCGGGTAGATGGAACACCTTCGCGTCGCCGTCGTAACCAAGAAAAACTGCTCCCACCTTGGATCAGCGTTGTCGAGACATTATTGCGTTACGGTGCGGCTTTAATATTGGAACACGCCGGTATCTGTGTATCCGACGTACGTACGAGCACACGAATGCGCGTACGTGCGTCCGCTTACACGAATTTCTATATGTCCGTACGTTCACCGTTTTATGTGACTTTAATAGAATGCTCCGCGGGCCCGCGTGGAGCTAAGAAAATTCAAACGGACGACGTACAGTTCATGTTTATACGTGCAAAATAATTTAATAATGCAGAATATCCTTTATGCGACGAGCTTTGCAGCCCGTTAGAAAATCCTCCTGCGTCCAATCGCGATTTTACGTCGATTCATCCCAAAGTACGCGGTTAGTGTGCATACACGCAGTAACAGCTGCTATTGTTTTATCACGGGGCGCGAGCTGATGTTAATCAATACGCAAAGCGCGGGGAAACAATTGACTGTTTCGACGGTCCGTGCCAACCGAGAGTGTCTATGAACAGTCAGAAGGTCGTCAAGTTTCCTGCCAGCTTGCTCGCCAACTTCCGTAAAACGTGCCCCGTAACTCTCAGAAACAAAGCGATCCGAAGAGAGGGTACGTATGTCCGTGGAAACTTGGCTCGCCGTTCCGCGTCCCCCCGCCGCCCCGATCTGCCGGATACGTGGACCGCCGCGTATTACCAGACACCCTGTACGTATCGGACGTTCCCCGAGTTAAGTCGTACAAGATAGATGGTCCAGACGGTGACCCTCTCGCGCCCTTAACGTTTCACTCGCGTTTATGATATATGGTGCCGCCGCTAAAAACTGGCAGATGTGTTTTCGTTCCCCATGCATCCTACCCCCGCCCCTCGTCGCGGTGGGCGGACGACAACGGCGGCGTGCGCGTTCGCACCTTTCCATCTTAGCAGGTGGATAAATCGACGGAAGATGCGAACAATACTTGAGAGATTATACGCTTAGGCGACGCGTCGTCACGCCGGGCGGAAAAACGGGCGCGCTCTTTGTCATCGCGCCGCCGACCGTACGCTTCCGCGCGGCCGCGACCATAATTCTCCCAAAAGAGATTCCGCCCGCGTTCCTATTGTGACGCCGCGAGGAGAACGCGTTCGAAATAATTCACTGTAACGTAAAGCGAATTAAGCGTCACGGCTTACCATCCACGTGGCGCGTCGCGAAGATTACATTCCCGCGAGCGAACGCGGGTAACATTTGATCGCTTTTTCGTGCGATTATTTCTTCCGCCCGAAAATTCTTGTTACGTCTCGCGGAAACTTGATGCGGGACGGAATCGTTAACTTATTTCGCCGGAAATTCTAATATTCGTTTCAGATTCTTACGCTGTTTAATTACGTCCGAGATTATTTTATTGTCCATTTACATTTGCAATTGTCATCTTGTTCGAATACGTCTCATCCAAAGAAAAGTATTTTACATTCAAAGTGATTTTTCCTATAATCTCATATTCTAAGTTCACTGTTTTACAGCAAACATATTCCTTTTTCAATAAAATGAGAAATACTTTTTTCTATCTTAAATACTCTTGTTTATAGTATTTTTCTCTTGATTTCAGAGGAATCCTCTTGAGGTCAAAATAAGAGTAAAATCCTTTAAGATTTAAAGGATTCCACGTATAGCAAAATTATTTTTTTTGGGTGGCTGAATTATTGCATTGCTTAATAAATCGAGTTTTAATTTGTTACTGTTAAAAGTTTAATTATCTTTGCTATCTATGTCGTCTTCCTGCCAATTTTGATTACACGCTGCCTCCTCTATCATTAGATCGAGCTAATCAGCGAGACAAAACCATCGTCAAAGTGGAAAACTGCTCTCGGAGAATAGAAGGAAAGAACGGAAGAAATCCGCCTATTGCGGAAGTGGATTGTTGAAAATCTAGAAGCCGCGTAGTCAAAACATGCTAAATATTATAATTTACGTCGACGGGAGAGAGATTTTGTTGTCGATGAACAAGTTGTGAACCGACAGCTTCTTGCCGGTCTCTCAACGTGTCGGCTGAGTTAGCGAGTTAAATTTCATGGTCAGTTTTCGTCATTCAAAACGGTTCTGTCGCCGATGGTATACGAGCTCGCCGATATATCAAGTAATTCTATGATAAAGTTCACGTCAAGAACTCGAAATCCTATATTCTGCTTATCGCTTTGCAGGAGTTGTCATCATCTGCAAAGCAGGATGTCGGACGCAGGAGTTCGTAGGGCGATGAACGCGACTCTTCCGCCTCATCATGATGGAATAATCGGACTTTCAGGAGAAGCTCGGGGACAAGATTTGCTGAGATGTGAGAAAAATGCGAGTCGAGAAGAAGAGCGGAAAACGAGCTCGCCGCACACTGAATAAATGCATTTATTAATTCCTTACAGACTAATTATTTCGCCCTCGATAATTCTGTCATCCTGAAAGTCCTCGCATCATTTACAAATAATTATATCTGGGGAATATGATTTTTTTTTATACGATGAAGACACTGAGAGATGACGAGAGAGAGAGAGACTCTTCAACTTGTCGGACGGGAAGAGAATAATGTCCCGTATAGAGCGACGAGAGGCTGCGAGAGGATCCAGTTTTTACGCGCGTACCCATCAGCGAAGCACATTGACGGTATTGTTGATCACGCGAGTGCCACGGAATATTATTCGCGCGTTACATCGTTATCGGGGGTAGAACGTTTATTCTGCAAAACATATTAATGCGCACATATTGCCGCGCTGTCGCATTCGCATAATCCGACGAGTAATCTCATCGCGCGGTTGATCACACGCTTCATCGCGTCTACCGTGCAATCAAGGCGTAATGAACGTTAAAGGAGGGGAACGGCGTTGCGGAAGGTATCTCGAAGCGCGAGACTTAAATGCATAATCGTACGTACGAACGGATTCGGATTCGAGCAAGCTGAACGCGACCGCGCGGCGTACGGACGCCGAACGAAATGCGCGCGTCGTAAAAATCAGAAGGACAACCGCCCTCGTATCGTCGGGCGGTCGATCTCGATTTGAATTTCAGATTATGCGCGTCCACAACCGGAACGCACACCGGTACACACGTAAGCGTGCGGTCGGAAAGGTTTCGGTGAGATTCGAGCGCGTGCATCCGTTTCCCGGCATTACCGTCAAATAAATAAGGGCGGTAACGATACGTGAGACGATAAATAAGGGAAACTAAGGGAAAAAACAGGAAAGAACGTGGAGGTGTAACTCACTTAAGGTGACAAAATTTTGTCCGCGGTGTACACAGGTCGACGGGGCATCGCCGACGAGGCTGAGTATTTTTCACGGCGCGCCGTCGAGGTAAACCGTCTTCCGGGAGGTATATCCTAATTACGGCCCGGGCCTTGGCCGCGTTCGTATAAACAGGCATCAGAAGTAATAAGACGAAAGAGGATCACGCGAGTGGAGCGAGTGGAGCGACGGCGCTGCGGGGTAATACTTGTGGGGTAATAACAATATGAAGAAGTCTGTAAAAATGCCGCGCATGATCCGCTCGTGTCGCAATAAATAACAATAGTAATAAACCTGTCTCGTAAAGCGGAAAGCCAGTTCCAGATATTGCGATTCCATAAAGGAGTAATTCCTTATTTCATAAATCGTTTATATATCGCGGCAAGCGGCACTTCCGGCGTGCTATTAGACTATGATGAATGATTAAAATTTCGCTCGGGCTCTCCATCTCTAATTTACACAATATATATTATATATTGTAATTACATATCTGTAATGACGTTCAGGCAAATAATTCCGTACTGTTGCCTGCGAATGACAATCCTCCGGGCGTGACTAATCGCGCCACGCGATATTTATCGCGATTAATAGCGGGCAGAGAGAATTGATTTCCCGTAACAGTTATCTTACTTTATCGTACAGCGGCACCCACTATACAGCGGGTACGAGTCTCGCCCGACCACGGGGTGAAAAATAACCGTCTCGAATGGGCTCAACGGCGCCTCAAGGGCTCTTTCGCTCGCTCTTTAAGGGTGTGTATTTGAGTTTCAATTTAAAGAAGGCCACTTCAGGGGGATTTCCTGAGATGAATGAAGCTCTGGCGGGGCTATGGACTGGAAGGGGCTCCAAGAGTGCTCCGCGGCACCCTTGTCCGGTCACCGATCTTGTCGCGAATAATGGACGCTTTTCATTTCGCCACGTTTCTTCGGCGATTAATTAATGGAATTAATCTTGATCGTCCGGCTCGATCGAATCACCTCGAGAGACGTGCGGCGCGTTTCTCTCTCAGATAATATCGATGCGATAATAGACGATTGATATGGGATAGATGATTGTCTCGTTAACTGAACGAGAAGAATAATGAGTAAAGTAATTGAATTTTTTCAGTAAGGATAAATTCCTCTCTCCCTTTCCTTTTCTCTCTTTTATTTGCATTTTAAATAGTAAAGAATTTTAAATAGTTATCATATACACGTTATATTTTATTCCGATTTTCCAGCGATTGTTTATTTTTGGTTGTTCTTTTATAATTCAAGTACAAATAATCATTTGTTATTTTACTTGGCAATTTGCGTAGGAAAGATACAATTCTCATCAATAATTTTCGGACAAGACAATATTTCTTCTCGATGATGATATAATAAGAATGCAGAAAATTCATAGCAAAAGAAGCGCCTCAACTTTTTGTTTGCGTCGAACCCTTTATTTAGTTATACTACATAGTGCCGGGCCATCAAAGAAAATTTAAAACTTGGGAGTAGGAGATTTCATTTTTTAACCCGCACCACTTTCCACCAAGTTAGGACTTATGCTTCAACAGCGGGGACGAGGAAAATGAAATTCGCTCTTAAATTAACGCGCTGCACCGAGTGAAGCGGCCGTGTTTTTCATGTATACCTGCTGGATGATGCAGCTGCAGTTGCACCGCAGTAGAGATGGGGGAGAGAGAGAGAGAGAGAGAGAGAGAGAGAGAGAGAGAGAGAGAGAGAGGGAGAGAGGATGGGAGAGGGGAGTTTCGTAGATGTTTAAGTACATCCTTGATTTTTTTTCGCTCGACTTTACTCAACTCTGACGAAGGCCACGTATTCCCTTCGTAATCTTGCCATTATGCAAAATGTCCTGAGGTTACTTCGTAGTTACGGTTTATCTCGCCCTTTTCATCACTGCTACGAACAGTCGCGACTTTGTTTTACATCGTCCCGGCTGCCCTTTTGACGTCCTTATTCGATGCATGGCTTCTGTACATTTTAATTAATTAATTAGTACATGCAGCTGCACCATTTACGTTCGTTCGTTCTTAAATGAGCTTTCTTCTGAAAGCGTCTTTAGCGAAAACCGCGTCAACAGTACGGCTATCTTTCTTCTATCCCGAGGAGAGAAAAGTTTTCAAGCAGAGAATATTTTTTTTATAAAAAATTTGATTAGTTTTGAAAAAAAAATGTGACTAGTTAGACTGAAAATCATAAGCGTCGTTAAATAGTTAGATTGAAAATTGGCACGTTACTCTCTAGAATTCCAGTTGCGATATTGTAAATTTTAATTATCCCATTTCAGAAATGTTAATTCTGCGGGTGTACCGAGGTTCAAATTACAATGTCATCATTATTAATTAAATCGTAATTATTATTATTAAGTTAGTACTAACGGAAATTACGAAAATGCATTTGAATGCATTAAGCTTAATTCTGCGCCACTATAGCCATATACGGATGAGCTTTCGAAGAAGATGGACAGCGAGATTCGGGAGATATCGTCTTAAACGTGGCATAAGCAAGGAGGAAACTCGTAGGCAGTGGGATTATAGTCTCTAACACAGAACCATGATATAGGACAAGCCTGAGGGACTCTACCAGCCTGCATGGGCTTAACCAACATTTACATAGGCGCAAACGTAGACTGAATAACAATGCTTGAAATGGAGCCGAAACCAGTCGTGCCGTTCTATGAAACGGTCGCACTCGCGCTTAGACGCAGGATTTACAGTATGTCCACGAGAAATGGATAATTCCGTTCATATTTCCGATATTAAGGAAGTACTGTGACAATTAGTGTCTATACTTTTATGTTATCTTGTATATGTACTATTATATTAAACACTAGTATTACAGTCTATATAAATTACGAACAATATAAATAAATTATATTGAGCACTTCTGATTTATCATTATGCTCGAATTCTTTAATTAATATGTACGCTAATGAATTTATAAAAAATTAAATTTAGTTATTCATGTAGAGATATAATTTAACCGAAAAAGTTTTTTGTAATTTTCAATCTCATCATAAATCTATTTGAAAAAAATAATAACTGAGGAATATAATTTTGTTTTATATAATTGGATGTTATATGTAAAAAGTTTTAATATTTGTTTTAATATTTTCATTTATAATTTAAGTTTTCAGTATTTTTATCACAGAAAAATTAATTCCAAATTTTTCCGAAAGATTTTGCTCTTCATTTTGATTTCAACAAAATCTATACTCTATCAATTATATTTGTTTTAATTGTGCATTTTATTGATGTATATTCCTATAAGCGTCCGTATGCATGTTGTTCTTTTTAATTATCACATGTTTGTTAAAAAATTGTTTTAATCCCGACATATGAAGTAATTAAATTATACCAGCGTATCGTCGTTTGAATAATTGCTATTGTATCGATGGTTGCCAGTAACAGAAACGGATATTTATTATTCAGCCGATAAGCGTCAATTTGGACAAATTTAATAATTTGTACATGCGCATTTTAGTCTGTTTTTGGCTCGTGCCGGTGTCATTATTTGTCAGAATATATCCCCTGTATTTGGGTTAGCGATTCTGTCGAGCTTGATAAAGTAACTAACGTTGGCAATAAATAATTTGTGACTGGCGTAAACAAATTTAGCAGGTAGTTTACGAGCATTGACAATTGCCCGCGAAACCTATATGAATATACTTGATTGCGAACCCATTTCAAGATTGGCACTTAATTACAGTGAAACGGTTATACGTTCACATGCGCCGCTACAAATGCAAATATAGATGATATTTCGAATACGCTCTCGATGTGAAAAATGTTTGGCTAAATTGCGGGGAAAAAAGTATAAGATTTAATTAAAAATCAAATACGTATACCGATACGCTGGGCTAATAAAATTGAAAATTGTATAAACTGAGTTTACGTAGATCGAGAGATCAGGACATGGAACTCTCGGTCAAGCTGTCCTGTCTCGCGCGTTAACTCACGATTAAAAGAAAATAATTCCACGTGGCGCTCTTGCGTCGAAAATTTAACGCGAAAAAGATTCTAACGGCATGGAGCGATGTAATGAAATTTAATGTTTTGCAGTAACATAAATTAGCGAGTGTACGGCACGCTTCCACGCGTCACGTGCGTAATATGCACGTACGTGGTCGGATCCCGCAGTGAAAAAGGGTCGACCTCATACGACCGCGGCATGCTAACGAGAGAGCAATAAAATTAGTCTCAAGCTAATTAAATCGAACGCGCCTCTAATAGGCTAATGGTCGGTAATTAACAATTTGCGCGGCGCGCGCTCGCTCGCGTCGAAGTAAGTGTAGGCTGCACGTACGAGGAAGGGATGGAAAAATATTTATATAGGGAGGTGGCTGCTCGCGCGCGAGTAAACCGTCGTTTAAGCACCACATGGTGCGTGCAAGAAGTACCGCCGGCGCGGCGGTTCTCCGATGCTCGGCGCAAAATCGCCCGATTTTGCGATATTCATAGCGGGGCCCCGTATCCGCTCGCGACATCGTCTTTAGACGTGTGCATCGCACATGTTGCGATCAAGTTTCGCAAAATGGAATTAATTCTCCTGTTTTGCGTGACCTTCAGAGCACACGATGGCGCACATATTGCCTCCATATCTCAACTTCTCCCGCCTCTATCTCTTTCTGCAGAACTTGCAGAATCTACTTCCAAGTTTATAATTTAAAGTATAATGAGAGGTGTGCCAATCCATTCGCTCTGTGGTTTATATCGTATGGCTAGTAAATTGTAGTGTAATTATAATTGGGAAAAGGTAATCTCCCCTTGAAAAAAACTACGTGTAACTAAAAAAGAAACGAAATAAAAAATATAGAATAATTTCATTCTTTTTCTTTCATTAGATTCGAATTTTCGAGAGAAAAATTGTTGAATGTATGAAAGTCTAATGTGTATGTTTTTATTGATTATATTAAGGCTCTTGTTGTTGGCGGTTCATTAATATTCAAATATAACGTTTGCAGTGTACAAAAGATAAAATACATTGAGACTTGTTGTGATTATAAACTTCTATTCTTCGCAATCGATTCGAAATTTTCTTTCCAAAATTCTCTTAAAATAATATGCCTTCATTTCTATATTTCGATTTTCTTAGAAAAGAAATTATTAACGTTTTCTCGCTTAAAATAACATATAAATTGTTACGTCAATAGTTATTACGCGTTTTCAAACGGCAGACTCTTCAATTCGGAAATAAAGCAACGATACGACGCGTGGAACGAAATCGAGATGAAGCCTGATACGGAATTGGCAATACGAATTGTTCCATTACTCGGTTGATCGAGTGAAAATTATTAGACCCGCCCTATCAGAGGTATTCATGTACAACAAATCGCGCAAGTCAAGTGATGCGAATCGCTGTGGGCACGTTGTATTATTTGAATATGGAACAAATACCTCTGTATTTGCGATATCTCAATCGGAAATCTTACCCGGTTGTCTTTAACAACCTGTTAAACTATTTGTACTGATTGTGAGGTAATCTTCGAGAAATAATTATCGGCAGTACATTGTACATACCGTACGTTATACTCATATCTTAAATTTAATAAAAACTTTTAACAGAGCGATAATAAAATTAAAAAATCTGTCTTTTAATACATGTATGTACATATAATATAAAAATGATGTATAAAAACGTGTCGAATAAAATGATGCCGGAAAAACGCTCTTTGAACATACAATTGTTTTCCGGATTATCCTTGGAATCATATTTTAATGCAGAATCAATTCTACTGTCGTCGCATGAAACGTTCCGCAATCGAGTCACCGATAACCAAGCGTGGAATTACTCTCCGCGAAGGATACATATACATCGCGCGTCTGGGCCAAGGTTTGTTAGTTCCCTTCGGGATTTACTTAAGCGTACGAACGTGCGAGAAGTGGTAACGAGCGGCACCGTGGCAGACAGAGCATAGGGGTATGGGGGAGGATGGTGATGGGAGGGAAACGTAGAACAACGGTATCTCGCATATATCCTGTCCTCCTTCATGCCCGCACGATATCCTTCTCTCTGCACGAGAGAGATTCTGCAGCGTCTACATTCTCGCCGTCAGTTAAATTGTCCCGACCGAATCGAGCCATGTCCCGCTCGAGTCGAAGCCAACCTCGACTTCCCATAATTTTGCGATGACAGCACGGGCTTCCATGCCAAAAGTTCTGATAATTGTCGATATTGCCGAAACTCTATGTATGATCCGCATAATTTGTAGAAACTACGGAATGCCGCTTATCTATAGGCGTTTACGCGCGATCAGCATTATTACTCAAGATTTTAGTTTTGAATTTCTTGAGAAATTATATCAAATTCTTTATTATTTTGAGACATTATCCTGCTATTTTAATGTATCTGAATCTATTTTGAGCTAATAACATGATTGAAGAACGATAAAACTATGTTAAAATTATTAGAATTTCACATGCAATTTATTTTTGTATCTATCTTTACATTTATTTTAAATCAATGTATTTTTTTAATAGAATTACTTGTAAACGGATATTTGGCAATTTAATATTTCTTTTTACTATCTAGTATTGTTTATTCTACAAAATATTGAGATTCTAGTTTTATCAAACTTCGTTTACAATATATAATTTATATAAACTAATTATTTAAATTTTTACTTATGTCATACAATTTATAAAAAAATAGGAATTATTGCTTTGATAAATCTTTGTTTTTATCACTTTCAAAGTTTTGAGAAAAAATAAATGTAACATTAATCATTCTATAATAAATGTTATCTGGGCTTATATTATTGAATTTTTCGAAATAAATTCCGATCAGAATTATTTAATTTTTCTCAGATAACACAATAGAAATTTAGGACATAACTAAATCTGATCGGAATCTATTCCAAAAAGTTCCACAATATGTGTCCTCCTTTAAGCTAATAAATGAGATATTAAAATATTAATTTAATATAAAACTGATAATAGATGACATTTCAAACAATAATAATTCTATAAAAATTGACTTCTATTTACTTCATCAATTAGAACGACAAACAAGTCAACTTTTAGAATCTTAATAAAATTAAACATTTTTATATATGCATGCAAGAATTCATAATTCTTCAAATTGTAAATAACATAATTTATAAAATTGATTCCAACACTTACATGGATTAAAAGCAAAGATTCTACTCCAAAATTAAATTATAATTAAAATATCAACGTGTCAAATGGCATCATATATAAATGTTACTCATAGATTGTAGATTATCATACTAATTTAATAGGTATTTTGACTAATATTAAAATATTGTTATTGTATATGAAAATATTACATGCTGTGAAAAATATCGTCTTAAATGTCATCTAAAGCAATATATTAGTAGAGACTGACAAAACAGACAAATAAGGAAATTATTAGGTCTCATGTATGTTATCTATTGATCTAAAAATTTCCTAACCTATTTCTCTGTATATTTTCGATTTTCTTTACTTCGATTTATTTTGGGATAGAATTTATACAACGGAAATGAAAATAACTCCCGTGCTAAAATGCTAAATTTATTATATCACAATAGATTCATTTCTTCATAGTCTGTAGGGCTTTTATAATATTTTATAACATACTATACACAAAATGAAATTAGATTGTGTTTATTGCAGGATCATGTGCACCATGTCATTTAAGACATTTTGTTCACAATGGCTGTGTGCAAGGATTGCAACTGACCTGCCCATTTATCGAGAGCATTGTAACGCGCAGCGCATACCGATTTCTTATCTAATTCAAGAACCTGATTTACCTGCAAGGAATATGGGAAATTATATATAATCAGAATGTCGAGAATTATATATAATCATAAATAGTTTCAGATTATACAAATATTACCTGATCTATACGACCATGAATAGTATTATCCAAAATGCAAGATACCAAGAGACTTTCCACTTCGGAAACGTCAATGTTCAATTCCTTGCTTATAAAAGGAATATAAATTCTAGTATATGGTCTTATCAATTTGATTAGAACCTAAAACAATTGTGTGCATTAATAAAATATCACGATGTTATGGCATACAAATATATATTATCTCAAATATCTTAAGAAATTATAAAACAAAAATTTTGTGATTAACATTAATGTAAGCTAAAAATATATACCTGTGTACGTATGTTCCGTAACAAATCCTCAATGTGTTCTCTAATAAAGGGATCGTCCATAATATTGTTCCTATTTTGTTTTAAAATTAATTCAAATTGATTAATATCATTATTTTGATAACTGACAACTAAATTTGTCATTGCTAAAATTTCTGGATCATTCTTGTAAGGTTTTGCCTCTTGCGAATCAAATGGATTAATACCAGACTTCATTAACCTATATAATCATAAATATATTTAATTGTATAAATATAATATAGATAATAATCATAATGATGCAGAATACAGAATCATACTTACATATTGGCCAAAACTAAGTACTTTAAACATGTTGTACGTCTCGGTGAGCCAGATTCGTCATAGTTTTTAAAGGCTTCAAAAAAGTCGGTGTGAGCTCTTTCAAACTCCCCTTCCCTTAAATGCATCTTACCCCCACATTCTGAAAAAAAAGTACAAGCACTTTGTTACTTTGCTTCTTTAAGTAATATACATACATGTAAAGTTATTATGACAATATATTGCTGCTTCTAAAAACAAGTTACCTCTAATAACACCCATAATTAGTGGGTGAGGAATAGCACTTTTAATATGAAGACTTTGTTCATAAAGTGTTTTCAATTTCTTATTGTTTTTTTGTGCTGTATACATTTGTATCTCTAAGGCGTAAATTTCCAATAACTGTGTTCCTTTCTTCAGATCATCTTCTCCGTCATCAGTCTAAAAACATAAAATTAAATATGTACATAAATATACGTTAAATCACATGTTATTTATATACATACTTAACATAACAAGTTAAACATATACATGATTAGATGATATATCAATCACATGGTACTTGTGTATATACATATACATACCTGACAACTTTGATGAAGTTGTTTTAGTATTTTTGCCAATTTATTAAAATCTGAACGGTCATAATATAATTTTCCCAATTTTGTATTTGTTTTAAACCATAACCTATCGTTCTTTGCATCTTTTAATGCGTCTAACGTGGTTTCATAAAAGTCTTGCAATAACTCCATCTGAAAGAACATATTCATTACTTTTTTCGAAAGAAAAAGAAATTTAATCAAATAAAATAAATTAATCAAGAGCGAAACAATTTATCGAGATAAATACATAATATGCTTATTTGCCAAACATTACTTACATTTTTTGATGTACTAATATAATCCAATATAGAATTTATTGACTTTTCCGAATGGTTTCTAGTAACTGCACTTTTAATGTACGTTAATAATTGTTTATATCTCGACATCATCTCTTTATAATTGGACTGAAAAGGAGACGTATTGTACTTAATTTTTATATTTGACCAGAGCTACAAATATTGCTAATGCATTTTTTCTCACGTACCAGTTTAAAATTAATTTTGATCATCTGTTTCAAAGCCTTAAAGCCCCACTCTCCCTTCTCGCCGCCTTCCAGATCCAGTACTTTCTGGAAACTTTGTAAAGCAGCTTTTGGGTCATCCTCTTTGAGAGCTTTACTATTATAATATTGATTTTCTAGATCGACGTCTGGCTCCGAGTTGGAGTCCTCAGAATACTCCTAAAACAAATTAGCGATTAGGCATGCTGCAGGGCCAGTCGGGGACATCCAACAGTAAAGCGTGCCTGATTCAGCCCGTAGGCAAGACCGCTAAACCTAACCTAATCAGATGTGCGAACAAAAATATTTGCGCAAGATACAACGAGAGATCTGTCGAATAACGGGCCCGTTGGATCGATGGAGATCTTTTCAAGGTGTCCCTCGGACTATTTTTAAACGCCGGACGCTCCGCAGCTCCAGAAATCCTAACCTCGCCGCGAGCCGGAAAGAACGTACGCCGCGGAATGACGGCGGCGCAGTTCTCCGGAGGGAAACTTACCAATCCGTAATCCTCCTCCTCCTCGCACATGAAATCTTCATCACCGTCGGACATTTCGCGGGCTCCTCTTGGCCAACGTTAACACGAATTTTTATACGCGGTCACCCGCTGACAACGACGGTTATGTACGAGTACAGTGTATTTTGAAATCCGCCTCTGCGTAAACGCCAGCAAACGCCGCTGCCTGCCGCTGACGCTGCACGAGCGCGATGCAGTGGCGTAGCCTCAGCCCTCAAGACTTGATCGCACAGCGGCTTCGGATTGCAATTGGGATTACGGTTGCGGTTGAAAAATGGATTCGGGGCTAAATTGTAACCCGCAATCTCATCGGAAAACTACTTTGCTCTTGATTAGTTCATTTCCGATAACCAATTTTAATCTCAATCGCGGCCGAGTCGAAATTCGTAGTGTGATTAAGCCCACTCTATTCCTTATAGCGTTGCGTTACGTTATAATTTTTGCGCTTAAAATGAAATTAATAAAAAATTGGATAAAAAAGAAAAGATGAAAAATTCAATTGCAAAAAAACAAATCTCTCGCCGCCGACTTTTGACGCTGATGAACAAAGAAATATCCATATATTCCGCACCGATTGGTGATCTACGACATTAATGATCCATGATGTTAAGGATCTACGATGGATAAAGCAATTGAATTTTGCTTAATTAGTGATTAAATCGATCAGACTTTCTTGCTGCAAAATTTCTATACAAATTGATGTATACAATTTGTTATTCATAATCTAATATTTTTCTTCACATGTCAAGCGATAAATAAAATGATTCACTCTCTACAGAGAGAAACCTGCAGAGAACGGCCATCCCGGGTTTTTTCGTGGGACCGATTGTTGGCCAAGCCGCCACGCCAAACGTGGATGTAAAACTACGTGGCCACGTTCACTGTCGATAAATCGTTCCGTGTATAGTGTGATGGGTGGGATAAATCACTTTTTGGCGTTTTTATACTATATCTCTATACGTAATGGATGTTTCGTGAATTTTATTAATAATTTATTAATAAGAAATTAGAAAAATAATTAATTTCCAATATTTCTATCAATTATATTTTTATGCCTTTAATTAAATATGAATTGAATATATATATTAAATTCATATTTAATTAAATTAAATTAAATTAAACTAAAAACGTATTCTTTAAACTAAACTAT
>VBVQ01001206.1:0-38656 GCA_011636635.1 Tetramorium simillimum
ATCACCTTTATTCTTACGAAGATGGTAAATACACTGAGGTTCGGACTTTACAGTGATTGTTTTAGCAACCGACTAAATGTACGACTAACTTAATGTTCGAAGAGCGACTGACAGCGTTCTAAGAGCGACTGCTCTATTTATACCTAGATGGTGGAACCTCCCCCGAGAGATTTCTACCACCCTGTGCATTTTTCTTAAGTGGGGAAGGTTTGTTGCATTATAAATGTTTAGTTTTAAATGTTAAAATTCTGTTTATTTAGGATTCTTTCAGTAATAACCTTTGGAGTGGCAGACCGGCGTCTTTTACTCCGAAGATTATTCGTTCGATAAAACTTTATGACCTTCTTCCCTTTTTTCTTTCGGTTTGTGCCGAAATTCCAAAGGAAGGAATGGAGCTGAGTACGTGACACAAGCATCAATTGCAGATTATAAACTACGTAGATCTACTTGGATATAAATTGCTAGACAGAAAATGATCAACAAAGTAAAAAATATAATTAATAGCCAACAAAATCGATTATTCAAATATCTTGTAGTATCGAATAATTTAAATAATAATAAACGGTTTTCATCTCTATTATATTAAATAATATAAAATATGCAATTTAATACGTACAGAGAGAAAGAAGAGTATTGTAAATAAAACTATTAATTCTCTCTGCTAAGTAATTTTTAGAATTAAATCACCAGAAAATTTTAATATTAGATAAGTTTATATTTTTAATAATAATTCGCGAAAATTCGTACTATTTTGAATTTTCTCAAGAATAAAAAATTTCAAAATATAATACAAATATTTTTTATTTAATATCTGTACGCATATATTTTGATTTTTTAATTTATTGGTTATACAGCAGGAAATCAAAATTCTACGGCATCGAGAAAATTAGTGAAATGGTTCGCTTACTATTCAACTTTCGACTAATTCGCTATTAAAATCCGCGATTTCAATCTCGACAAATGACGTAATGGGCATTATACGTGTAGAAAGTGTATTTGGTTGGTGGAACGTGCAAGCACTACGGAACATTAGACAAAACTTCCGATTACGACACGCTATTTCGATGTAACTTTGCATGTCTGCATGATATTTCGTGTAACCACCCGCGATGTTTAAATATCCGAATACGAATGTATGCAGATGTATTTTTAGATATCTAAACATTTGCTATTTTCTGGAACACGAATAGTTAGATAAGTAAATGCACGAATTCAATCTCTCTTTAATATCACATGATATGAGAAATTAAAAGAAAATTCCATTCTTCAATTTCGATTATTCGATAATAGTTATTATCAAAGTACTAAATATTATAACAAATCCGGTTTCTCTAACACGACACGAATAAAGATAACCAAGAAATGCGAAAATCGAGATAGGTCATTCTTGTGCGTCATCAGTTATTCTCGGAAATCGTATTCGGTCCGCTTTCACTGAACGCGCCCGTGGCTTTCGTGGTTACATCTACGTCATGCCACGTATCAGGCACTTAAATCCTGGCAACATCACGCTAATTAGGTCCCACGAGATCGCGCGCATACGAAGACATCCGATCGAAATAACGGCGCAAGCGAGCGAGACAGGAAACGAGTTGCAAGGCGCGTTATCTTGTGATCGCGTCAGATTCTATCGAAGTACCACTACTCGCGTTAACGACACGCGCAATTGGCCGATACACGCAGGGGAGTATGCCGAGAAACAAAATAGAATAGGGAGAGGAAAGCGCGTATAGAAGATTGGGAGGCAAAAGAGAGAGAGAGAGAGAGAAAGAAAAAGAGAAAGACGGAGCAGGAAACCTTGTAAAAGTCACGGTAGTAAGAAGAGATTTAAACAGCGAAAAAGAGGAAAACGACCAAAATGACGACGGAGTGGACAAAGAAGAAGAAAGGGGGAGAGATTGCTAGGGTCGCGGGAAGGCGGGAGAAGTTCGAAACGAGCGTGTGTAATTATTCGGTGCGAACGACGTTTAAGTATCCGAGCCTCGACCGCGAAATAAGCCAAGTGGCTGGTCGGGCACAGGAAGACGGAGAATGTAGAGGAAAAACGAACGGGCGAAGGGCGAAAAAAAAAAAGGAAAGGACACGAGGTGCAGCAAAGGCAGAAAAAAAGAGAAGAAGGAAGAGGAGGGCCGTATAGGATATAATTCAGCCAGTGGCTCGCCGAAATTAGTATCTCAAAGTGGAAACGTGTCCTCGCGCGCGCGCGCGCGTCCGAGATGCTTATTTTGCACAATCACTATGAGTAGAGGGACAATTTTACGCGAGTATTCTTCGCAAAATTAAGGTCAATTTTAAATTTTTACCAGTCGACGATTAGATTATCGTATCGCAGCGTGAAGACATTTCATTCCGTTATTGTGCGAGAATAATGTTTCGTATATTCGCGCGTCATTGACTTTTTACTCCTTGGTTCCTCGTAATTACTAGCCGTGCACTCGATAATTACCACGTAATAGAGTGAAATATCGCAGTACACTCCACTGCCCGAGAAATTCATGGACGGCGTAATAGCAATAAAATCGAAACGAAAACGAAAAGATTTGATTTTTTTACTTGTTCGTACCTGTAGCTACAATCTTTTTATTGCCGCGAAGATTAATTAAAAACTTCAAATTTTGTTGCCCTGCTTTGTGAGTATAATTTCTGAATTCGTGATCAATCACATTCATAGGTAAAATAACCTTAGAATTAATTTTTATTTAATTTGACGTTCTTAATCTCTAAACAATATATTGCGATAATGGAATGAGATTGCAATGTGAACGCAGCATTATTATATTATATTAACAATGGATGTACGTTAAATCTCTTTTCGATAAGAATCAGTTTAAAAAATTAATAATCTCTGAATCAGTTAAAAAAATTAACAATCTATGTTGTTGAACAAGCATGAGGCATAAGGGTAATTGTTTCCCAGCCGTAATAATCGATAAAATAAAGCATAACGAACGAATTATTATATTAAGATTTGAATCGCTCTTCGATCACATTCACTCACCGCCGCGAAACGCGCGTGCGGCGAAACGAAGACAGAAAATCGGTGCCGGAGCAAGATTAATTAATCGCGTCTCGCTCTGTTACAGGACCGGCTCTGTAACGACCGATTTGTCATACCCCTTTGCATCGACGAGCTTTATCGAGCTCGTCCGCGATTTCCCTTCTCCCCACCCTGTTAATACGCGTAAAACGATCGATCAATCGCGCCACCGATGGCCGCGATACCATTTCGCGGCGTTGACCGGATCGGACGGCTACGGAATACGTACGTATACACACACACATACACACACAGCGGCACACGGCACACGATTTAACACCGTGTAGCCAGTGGGATTGCAATCACGCGCCGGAATTGCGCTGGACTTGTGCCCAGCACGCTCCTCGATCGGCCGAAGCGGGAGAACCAGAAGCAAGGAGAGACAGAGAGAAAAGAAACTATGAGGAAGAGAGGGGAGTCGCGATAAGAAGATCCAGCACGAGCATGGAAGCTGCGGCTGCGATGGAAGAAGTTGCACCTTACAGGCGGGACGAAGACGAGTTCTCTATTTTGCCCCGAGGCAAGGAGAGGAGGACGCCAGTCGAGATCTAGTCCTTCCGTATGAGCGCTCGTGGAAATACGCGCCAAGAGAGCGACAGAGAGAGAGAGAGAGAGTGAAACGAGAGGAGCGAAAGATAGATGGATAAAAAGAGAGAGAGAGAGAGAAGGAGAACGACGATTACGAGCCGCGCATACCGTGGCACGACCACTCGTCGACGATCAGCCGAGGTAGAGAGCATCGACTCCGCACCACGGCTAAGTGCAACAAGGACGCAGGAACGGTGACGATGGCTTGGTGTGGGCGCGTGTCTGGCAGCTGCCGCTTACAGGTGGTGTGCTTGCTTGGGAACCAACCTCTACGGACCGTTCCCACGGAAGGCCTGTCCCCCACTATGCGGCCCCATACCCATCCCCTCGCCCCGTCCGCACGGGGGCCCATGCCTATATAAGTCGAAGCCTCGCCCGTACGCTGCTACAATCACGCTCTGTTCGTGTTCACTCGAAGGTCGAGCTGGAGACCGACGTGTTGTCACACGCACGTTTCCTTCCGCCAACCGCAGTGACTCGCAATCGTAGCGACGATTAGAGTTCGACGAACCGTTGTGATATTACGAGGTCGCGTTCGCGATAAACCGATACACGGTTATCAAGTGAAGTTTTGACTGTGCCGCAAGAATCCGCCGTAAAAAAAAAAAGCGAAAGGATTAACCATGCAGATGCACGAGCAGATTATACTAGCCGATGGGCAGGAGCAACCGATCTCCAGGACGTACCAGTATCGAAAGGTAGGTGTCATCTTGAAATCTTAGAAAAACAATCATTCTAACTGTCGTCGTGTGACCTTCGCGTTAATTTGCAGCTTTGTTATTTCCTTCAGTATAATAAATTTAAATTAGTTTTTGTGAAATTTTTCTCTCACACAAAATTCTTGATATCCTCTTGATAAGTTTCTAAATCGTGTTATCAAACGCAACGTCGATCTATAGCGATTCGTTCGTTTCGTTTCGCAGGTGATGAAGCCGATGCTGGAACGCAAACGCCGAGCGCGCATCAATCGTTGCCTGGACGAGCTGAAGGATCTGATGGTGACCGCGCTGGCCGGCGACGGCGAGAACGTGGCGAAATTGGAGAAGGCGGATATCCTGGAGTTAACGGTGCGTCATCTGCACAAGCTCCAGCGTCAACAGCGTCTCTCGGCGAATCCGGTGATCGATGCCGATCGCTTCCGCGCCGGCTACACGCACTGTGCTAACGAGGTCAGCCGCTGCTTAGCCGCCACTCCCGGCGTCGACGTCGCCCTCGGCACCAAGCTCATGACGCACCTCGGACACAAGCTCAACTCCATGGACAAGACCGGTCCACTGACCATCCACGTGGCCGCGCCGCAGTCCTCGCCGTCGCCCACCAGCGAGCTCAGCGCCGATGAGTACCCGATGCCGCTGACACCGGCGTCCAGCCAGCCGTCCCCGGTGCGAACCGACATTGACGCCGTCTCCCAGAGCCACCAGGGTCTCCTGCAGGTGGCCAAACCGAACGAGCCTATCTGGCGACCCTGGTAATCTGCGCCCGTCCTGGCACGGCAAACTCGCCGAAATTTCTGACGAAAACGAGGCGAGGAAAAGGAGATCTCGAATCCGGAGGATTCACGAACTAACGACGCCGGTGTTGCAATCTCGTCTGTGATCTGAACGGAACGGACGTCGCGAAGAAGGAAGAGCGAAGAGTCTACCCCGTGCGACACAAAGATCACCTAGATTTAAGGGGAGTTCCATTTGCTCAAAAGCACTCGGACCGACGCGGACGTACCGCGGCGAACGTTCATGCCTCCCATGACGTACCGCCACCAGCACAACTTCGACAACGTTCCGCAGGAGTCGGACAGCACTGGGATCTCGATACGTAGTTTTATTCGCGGCCGCGCCCGGCTGAAGCTTTAATTTACTCAACAGTTAGATGTTTTCTATTGTTTATTTCATACTTTTATCGAGGATGTTTTTTTTTTCTTTTTATTTTCTCACCGATGTAACGTTGTTGTATAAGTCTTTCCACCGATCAGCGACATCGGATGTGGGACAACGACGACGGACGGCCTTACAAGGTGGCAATTTCGGTGATTCCGCGAAGCGCGCGTTCGTTTCGCATCGCGTGACACGCAAATATTTATATACAATAGATATTATATAAATGACCGAGCGGAGGATCTTGTGATAGAGAAACGTGTACCTGTGATATTTACTGTAGTAGACGTAGAAAATGATAGTAGATTTTTAATAAACATGTTTCATATCAGCAATACACATATTCACGTGATTTCGTGCAGCCCACCCGATAGTATATGTTTAGATTAACAGTAAGATTCAAATCTCTAGCAATAATACAAAATTGTCTGCTCTTCTTTTACGAATAGCGTGTACTTTCTATTAATATGCGCAATATGAAATAGAATCATATTCTCTATTCAAATTGATTTTCGCGCGTATCGCTATATCATTAAAATATGCGAGATACACACTAAGCTTCTTAAAGTGCGAATGAAGACACAAGATTTCACGCCACATGTTTCGTCTTATTTTGTATTAAGAAAAGTTGTTTCACGATCAATTCGACAGTCGACTATGTAAATCTTTAGGCAAGACATAGAAAAAATGTGCTCGAAAGAACTCTCTATTTAAATGTGAGTATTTCAGAAAATTAAATTACAAATTAAAATTAATCAGATACTGAAAAATGCACTCACCCTAATGCAGCTTCCGGGAATCCCTACAGCTCATTCCTTCCTCTCAGCCGCATCTACCTGAAAACACATATCAAAAGTGTTAGTCATCGCTAGAAGACTTTGGTCGAAAGAACATAAAATAACCGTTTTCCTATTTCAATAGCCCGAGTATGCGCGTGCCGCATGGAAATCTTTTTTGAACAAAGTATTATTTTCTACGCTTTTTAATTTCTTCATGTAATTTCTCTGTTATACTTAAAGTGAAAACGCGTCGAATGCGAAAATACGTCGCACCATCTTGATATCGCTCGCGCGAATTCACATCTAATAATTAATTCTACGTTCACCTTCGGCACGCCACGTGGCGACACTACGGTATAAATAGTTTCCCGGTGCGAAAGGGTTAATCAGACCGAATATAGTCCATTGTTTTGCGGCACGCTTCATTAGCTATGTCTTACGATGTTTGTATAAAATTATCGATATCGACCTTCGAAATTTATACACAAAGGCGAACTTAAGCGAAATACCGTGACAACGCCAAGTCAAATTGCAAATCTGGCCGCATAGAAAATAATCATAATTAATTCGCAGGTAGTGACTTCGTATCTTCGTATATGATTTTACAAATGGTCGAAAATGATTATGCATGAAAGAGATGTCCAATATATTTATCATACATAAATCTACGTTGGATTATCTATATGGAAATAATCAAATAATAAAATATATAATTATTCATATAAAAAAATCGAGTAATAAAGTATAAATTTAACAATTTTAAAGATATAAGGGCTCCAACGCGCAATTTTTGAAATTTTCTACAAAACGACTTGCAAAAATATTCCTCTATGTGTGAACGTTACTTCAAATTTTTCGTACAATAAATTTTAAACCAAACTCTTCTATCATGAAATGTACTATTTAAATCAGATCGCAACTCAGAGTCTGAAATCGAATCGTGGTGTTTAAAAGTTCCGTGCTACACGATCAATTCCGGTCGTTATATCAACAGGCGCCTCGAGCTCGCGTGATTCCCAGCTGATAACACGCGATCGCACTCTCCCGTCTGATTCGGGCTTTCAATACGTGTCTGCGTGCCGCGGGAAGTCACACGCTCGCGGAGGCGCCGCTTCGAGTACTCTATCGATTGCATTTCGAGTGCAACTCGAGCCGCAACTGCCGTCTCGCTGCAACTCGCGCGATTCTGCCGTCAATATTTCATCGACTTTTCACCCCGTCGCCTGGCGCAACGACCTCCGAACGTCCGCGCCACTGCGCGCGCGCGCGCCAAATTTCGCGCGCGTACCGCGGAAGCGGGCCACGCGGAGGCAAAACACAAACCGGCCGAGCGGGAAACCGTCAGGACGGTCGCGTCGGAGAGCGCGGAATCGCGCCGATCCCGCCCGGGAGTGCGCGAGGATCGTTCCGTCGCGGCGTCGTCGGCTACGTGGCGAGCGCACGGCGCTCCCAGTCCGGACGGATCCGCGCGTACGGAGAGATTTAGGTTAGCGTCGCCGGGATCGAGCGCGCACGGACCCCCGACACTCGCGGGGATCGCCGCCGTTAATTCGCGGCGATTCCGCGCGCGCCGGGACGCCTCGCGGAACCGTCGCGACGCTTGTCGACGGTCGCCGCGAGGAAATCGGCGAAGGTCGCGGCGGCGATCCCCCGCGGGGGATCGCGTCACGGTCCGGGCCATCGGCCGACTCACACGTGTCGGCGTCGCGTAAACAGCTTCGCGTCCGCGCCGCCCGCTCGCCGGTACGCTCGCGTCCGAACGCGTCCCGGGCGTCCCCCGGGACGCCGTCCGCGTCGGTGGCGCCGCGGGTGCACGGGGAAAAGCCGCGGAAAGCACTCGGTCGCAGCGATATTATACTCACTTTCCCGATAACCGAACCGCCACTCAGCTGTGCACGTGCTGTCACCACAGGTGCACGATCACGCTTCGCCGTCATCTTGCGGCACGTTCGAGTAACCGCGGCGTGGCGCGAGGTTGGCAATATCGATATCGTAGCGAGCGACGATGGGGAAAAAAGAATGTTATTGCTCGTACGATAATTGTCGGAGGCTCGTGAGATAATATTTGACCCTTTCATAACTGCATTTGGACATACCATGAAGAACTCTAGTCTTCATGGGACATTGTATAAGTCCTACTTAAAAAAATTTTTTAAACTTGATTTAGCATGCATTCCACTACAGAAAAAACACTTTAGGAACAAAAAATTTAGAAATAAAAAAATAATTCGATCGAGAGTTGCAAATTAAATATTAAAATTCAATCGATTAAATAATTCTATAACTTTTGTTTTGAATCAGTTTGTTTTTGACTGATTAAATTCTAATTTCCAATTCGCAATGTTTAATCTGTGATGTCTTTAATGTGTTTAATATTTAATCTTTAATGTGTAATCTTAATGTTTAATCTTTAATGTGTAATCTGATACGGATTCCTTTTACGAAAAAAAATTTAACATGAATGTAATCATAATTTCGAGGAATTCAATAAATGTACTTTGCTTTTATCAAACGTTGTCGATATCGTTATCGCAAGAATGTTTTCTTTGAATATACAGAGACATAAAAATATAGAGATATAGATATGAAATATCTATATATATCTAAAATAATATCTAAAATAATATTAATTTCTTAATTATTGTAGACATAACGTTAAGTTAAAAAATAAAAATTATAATATAATTATTTAAAACTTTTCATGATAATAATATGAATAAATTATGATAACTACTCTATTTCTCTCACAACAGAAATATTTAAAAAGATGCTGACATGTTATATTTTTTTATACGCTGGAAGTAATGGTAAAATGAATTTTATTCGGTTCTTTAATTAGCCGCATTGATCGCTTTTATTTGGTTTCTATGTCAACCATTCGTACTGTGCGAAGATGTCTACTCTACGTGTATTCGTTGAATTGTAGTTTTTAGCAGAAATTTAAGTTATTTGCATTGAAAAACTTTGTCTCGTGCCAGCTATTATAATTCTTCTGTTCTGTTAAAATTCTGTAAAATGGTGCGAAAAAAGATACATCATCCGGAAATGCGTACACAGTATCTTTTGAAACCCGGGCAGACGCTTGAAAATACTAAAGTGAGTGTGTATATTTAAAGTTGTGTTTATATTTAAAAAAAAACATTGAATTTACGTAAAGAATTTCCCCTGCATTTAATACTACTGAAAATTTAACCGTGTTTCGCAGGCGTCTGAAAGATCTCGGGCGTTAGTAGTAACGAAGGACACCTTTCAACGTTTCGTGGATTATACTACGGAGGAGGATAGAATAATGGCACAGCGAGAACAGGAAGCTGCAAAAATAGCAGCGCTGAAAAAAGCGACTTGTGAAAAAAGTAAAACGTGGGACACAATAGAAGTATGCTTGATCTACAATTCAATATAAATGCAATCAAATATTTTACTTGTAAACTCCGATGTATGTATATTATAAAAATGTAGAGATAAAATCTCCCTTATCTCTATTCTTATCAATATTATGTTATCAATATTACAAGGTTTCGAAGAGAGTTTAAAAATAAATTTGTAGATAGGCATTTGCAAAATTTTATTAAAAATTCATTTCATATGGCGGCGACTGATAACGCTACTGAAACGAAAATGATTTGATAATAGAATATTAAGGCGAAACGACGGGAAGAATTATTATCAAAGAAGCAAAAGACCGAGGAAGAGAGGAGAATGTTCGTGAAGGAAATGATGGAGAAAAAGGTGGCGGAGCGTGCAGAGGTGGTGCAGCAAGCAAGGAGATTGCTCCAGCAAAAGAGGCCTTTGTACCGACAGATTAATCGTGCTCTCCTCGTCTCAGAGGTACTTTCTCACGAAAGGAATGTTCACGTAATTTCTAAGATAGGCTAACCGTTAATTAAACTCAAAATAGTCTACCGCGATTTTTATCAGTGTCTCAGGGAACTGGACGCCCAAGTGGCGTTTCAAAAGGCTATTAAAGCGATGGACAAGGAGGACGATGTGAAATATGCTAATTCGATTAAGACAGACGCCGCGAAATACGAGGAGTTGAAGAAACAAGAAACAGAGGAACGAGCGAAAAAAATTAGAGATTACAAGATTGCATTGGAAAAACAGTAAACTTAATTTTAATAGAAATTTTTATGTGAAAACATGAGAATATAAATCTAAAGCTTTATTTTAGATAGTATACCTAGATAGTACCTATTAATATTAATACAAACTAAAAAAACAGATATTAATATTAACATAAATTCAATAAATATATTATTAGTAACAAAGTTAAAGAAATATTTATTTTTGATTTTATATTGCGACATGTATTATCAGATTAATTGTAAATCAGGATCGAAGAGAACGAACGAAACAATAAGCTAAAAACAATGGAAGAATTAGAAGCTGAAAAACACGATCAAAGAAACATGACTCAAGATATGCAACACAGTAAAGAGAAGGAAATGCAAGAGGTAAGTGCCGTTATTTATTAAATTTTTTTTATCCTAAAGGATTTCAGTGTACATTTCGTTTATATAGATGTTGAACAAAAAGAAGAGACTTCAGAAATTTTTCAAGGAAGCGATAGAGGAGAAGAAACGAATCCAACTGGAATTGAAGCACAGTGAAGAATTAGAAGATCGAGCGATAGAAGTTTATCGGGAAGCTAAAGATCGAGTACAGAAAATTCATAAATCACTGACGCTGAAGGAAAAGGAAGAGAAAGCGCGTCAAAAGCAGATTATAGGTTCGACGATGTTTTCAGAAACATAAATTTTGTATGCAGAATTCATCCAAGAGTAAAACAAAACCCGATATTAATGACTATCCTGTTTCAGCGGAGCAGCATGTTTCAAACATCACGTTACAAGCTCGCGAGGCTAAAGAGCGAGACATCTTGAAGAAAGCTATCGAAGAGAAAGAGGCAGTTGAAGCGGAAAAGCGAAAAGCACAAAAGGAACGAGAAGAGAAGATGCGCGCTCTCGTGGAGGAATATAGGCTTCATGACGCAGCTGTAAAGATGAAGCAAAGGCAAGAGGAGAAGGACTTGAAAGCTTGGGAGATGATGCAGAGATTTAAGAGAGATGAGTACGACAAACAAACCAACTTAGAAGAACGCAAGAAACAGTGGCAACAGAAATTGGAATATGGCAACGAATTGCAGAAAGACATTGTAAGCATAGATTTTTTTTAAATGAAAATTATAATAATCGAGTCTGATTTTTCGAGAATAATTTTTTTTAAATAATTATTTCTTTTTATGCGGATTTTATTTCCAGTAGTTACTTTTGCGTGCATGTGCATGTTGAAACATAATTTTCACACAGTATTTTCTATCTAAAATAAACTTTTACATTTTTTAAAATCCTGTTTATATAAATACGCAAAAACATATTGATAAAAAGATAATTAAAAAAAATTTGATATTAATCATCAGGAGGAAAAACGAACAGAAGGACGCGAAAAGGAAGTCCTCGAAGCGTCGAAGGAAGTCGAAGCGACTAAAGCCGCAATCGAGAAAGCCAATCAAAAGATTTTGCTTTACGGCGACGAAGTTTTGGAAGAGTCGAAGGGTGTGAGACCGCTTTATCCGATCGTTAAAGCTATAGAGGTACATTTGAACAGTGTAGAAGTTTGAGATTAATAGAATCTCAGGCAGTTTTAAAGAATCGTCCCTGATTGTAGGAGATTAAAAAGGAAATGGGGTTAACGTCAAATAAGAAAAAACTCGAAGAATCAACCGTTAAAGAAGAGCGACCGAAGAGAAAATACAGGGGCCGTCGCTACATGTGTCCGAAACCTGTTCCGGTCGATCAAATATATTATTTGCAGTAACTGCCGTTTGCAATAAACAGCGTTAATTTGTAAGTCGCCCGTCCGCAATTACCACGCATCCGTCCGACCATTACATCATTCATTCGAGACGCTACCCGAGTCATTTTCACATTGCACCGTTCAATCTCGCACGTCTCGACTCATGCAAAAATCGGAAGAAACAGAGTTGTCCATGTCAAGACGCAATTTACCAGCAATTTATGAACAAAGAATTCGCCAAATTGTGAAAGTCTGAACACTCTCATGGTTGTTTACTGCAGTGGGCACTCGTTATACATCAAAACATTATACTCCTTTCTCAAGCAATTAAGTTGTCTGGAACAGGTTTCTTTTGGGAAACATGCTTTGTATCACGTGCACGTTCAATTAATAAAATACATAAATTAATATGAATATATTACGATGTGACATTTTAGTAATATAGCATATGCATTTAATACAAAATAATTTCTCATATAAACAATTATAAATATGATTCATCGCATAAATAGTACACAATGTATCAAATTCTTCTACTAGAATATATCAAGGAATATATCAATCAAACGGCAAGCAATCTTTATTACCATATCTTTTTATTTCCGTTTTTTCTGTTTAAATAATAAAGTACTGAAAATGCAATAATTAACTAATAAAATCTAAATACAAAAATCGATTTGTATCGATATTTTATCGTTATACTGTGAAGCGGTTTTTAACATGAAAGCAGGTTAATTTTTATAAAATTTGACATTACATATAGAGATTCTAATGCACGTATATTTCGATTTAGAAATCCTTAAAGAGTTTAGATTAATTTGAGGAAAGAAGCAAGTTATTTTAACTTATTTATAAGTATTTATTTTGTCGACACGAGTTACTAAAGATGTCAAAAAAAGATGAGGAACCGAAGGAAAAGAAGAAACAACCTATACCGCCAATGATAAATTTTTTAATGGCTGGTCTTTCTGGGTAATTTCTGGGCAATTTAACAATGTTAAATTAAAATATGATATTTCTAATGCTCGTTTGTATTTTAGAATGGCAGCTACTTGCGTGGTTCACCCGATGGACGTGATCAAAAATAGAATGCAAATACAAAAAGGACAAACATCGATTATGAATATAATTGGCACTATATACAGCAAAGAGGGCATTCTTACGTTTTACAACGGCTTATCAGCTGGTCTCGTCAGACAAGCGACGTACACGACCGTGCGACTCGGGATTTATAATCAGATGCAAGAGTATTGGAGGTAATCTGATCGACCAGAAATGAATAAAAAAATGTCGAAGGGTCGAGAATCTTTTCAAACAACATGAAAGTCTTAAGAGAAAGTCTGAACGAAATCAGAATGTCTCTTATTGTTAGACGTTTTTAACAGTGACTCAGCGCGTCGACTGAATAATCAAATGGTTGAAAGACATCATTTGGCTGCGGTTTCTAAAAGTTGATTGCATTTTAGACAAAGATATATCGGTCGTCCCAATTTCGCGGTTCTGGCGCTTATGGGTGGGAGTGCTGGTGCCGTGGGGGCTTTCGTTGGAACACCAGCCGACGTTGCTCTTGTGAGAATGACAACAGATGGCAGATTACCAGTGGGTAATGATAAATCTTTGTTCGATGTAATTAGTGCACTGATTTTTATCAATGTCAAAAGAAATATCGCTTAGGAGAAATGTAACTAATTTAGTTCATGTTTTCTCAGACCAACGAAGAAATTACAAAAACGTACTTGATGCCTTTATCAGAATTGCCAAAGAAGAAGGAGTAACCACTCTCTGGAGAGGAAGTGTGGCCACGGTAGGAAGAGCTGTTGTCGTTAACGTTTCGCAATTGGCTACTTACAGACAAGTGAAGTATTTGATTGCGTCACAAAGTACGTCTAAGCAACAGTTTCCAATTTCTTTGATGATTCAAATTCTTAAATATAAATACGATTACGTATGTTAATTTCTAAAAGTTTACAAACATCTATAATATTTCAATTATAAAATTTTATAATATTCTCGTATCTATCTCTTTTGAATCTTTTCATTATTTAAAAAATGATTATTCTTCTAGTGAATGTTAAAGAAGGAGTAGCTTTACATTTTGGCGCGTCGATGGTATCAGGCTTTATTACTGCCTTCAATTCCATGCCTTTTGACATTGCTAAAACCAGGTTATCAACAATTTTAATACTTAAACCTTCTCAAATAAAGCTAGTTCTTGAAGAAAATTTTAATAAAATTTTGTTACTGTTCTTTATTCGCAGAATACAAAACATGAAGGTTGATAAACCTCCGGGAATGATCTCAGTTATGATGTCAATAGCGAAAAATGAAGGAATAAGATCTCTTTGGAAAGGTTTCTGGCCAACTTACTGCAGAATCGGTCCTCATACGGTATTGACTTTCATTGTCAACGAACAACTGATGCGTTTATATAGAAAATATTTCCAGAAATAATAAAAAATAATAAAAAACTCGAAGAAAATCAGTTTTTTTGTGTATTGCACACTCATAGACGTAATCAATAGTACAAAGTTTCAGATAAACCTCTATACTTTCTAAAACAACATTCTCACCGATTTAATTAAATGATTGCAACATCTCAGTCGTAGATTCTGTTCCAATTATAGCGTGTAATTAAAGGAAAATACTGGCATAGATAATTATTATGATACCGGAAAAAATTGTAAATACATTCGATGAAGTTGATCAGCGCACATCATGGTAATTACGGTATTGGGCGCAGCTCTGGAATAATATGGAAGAAAACCGCGCCATAGTGATATTATGCCTTCCGTTTTAACAATATTAATGACCATAGCTCTGAGACTAGGTGGTTTCGTAGGTTGCCTCCAATTTTGAATCCTAAAACGCAATCCAAGAATGCACATTTAAGGACCTTCTATCATGTCGCCTTTAATATCTCACCGCTTTACCTAGTTTTAGCTATGTCCATCGGACTCGAAGCGAAACAGGTAACTATACTGGACATCATGGCAGCAGCAAATTGCAATGGTATATCATTTTGGATATATCCTGTCATATATTTTAAAAATCTATTAAAATTATCAATTAGAATCACAATTAAAATTATGTAAAATCAATTATGATTTCAATTTTTCTATTGTACGTTTATTATCTTTCGTATTTATATTCATATATGTAGTTTCTTTTATATTATATTTTTCTTTATGTAAAACTGCATTATGAAACAAATAGACTTAATATAGCAAATTTTAATAACCTGTGTTTCGTAACAACATCTTCGCTCTTGTATATGTACCTAACTGTGCTCCATTTACAATCGCTGCTCTACCCATCGTGGGCACCGCTCCTCTCCATAACCCGGAAAATCCTTCAGTTTTCCATATATTAAAGATGCCACTAACGGCATTCTTGTAATTTCTTCGCTTTTCTAGATATTAATTCCCGTTTGTAAGTTCGTTACATATGTTTGTATCTTTTTCTATCGTAAATCATTCTAAAAAATGTAGATCGAAAGAAATAAAAATACCTGGTGGCAAATTCACGTCAGCCACCATGCGAATCAATACCAGATCCGTGGGGGTGCCAACGAAAGAGCCCGTCACGCCAGCTACCATCCCAAGACTAATCATCGTAACGTAACTTAAATAGCCAAATTGTTGTCTGAAGAGAAGGAGTCTGAATGAGACACATTTGTAACACAGACACTAAATCTGCATTCGACTTCGCGAATTACGATTATAATTTTCAAACGTAATGAATTCAATGGCTGACATTACTCGCCGATATCCAGCAATGTGTTATAGATTCCAAGCCTAGTGGCGGTGTAAGTCAATTGACGAAGATGAGCCGCGCTCAGCCCCGTGTAAAAACCGCGAACTCCAGTCGTGCGGAGCACATGAAGCGCTACGTCGCTTAAAGTTTTCTGCGACACTTGCATGCGTATTTTAAGAACATCCATCGGATGCGTCGTGGTCTGTGCTACTACTCTGTCGTTGGCGGAATAAAATTGCCGTGAGTTTCAAATCGAAACACTTTTCAGATATTTGTGTCTCGAGTAAGAAAGTAATGTGGAAACATTGGTTGTGATTTTTTTTTTAATTAGGAGATATAAGTAAAGAATGACTTTTAGCTTTTGCAATCTTGTTCCAACAAGCATTATTATTCTTATTTTCTTATTTTATTTTCTTATTATCTCAAATTAAGTTTCTTGTATCTTGTTTTTGGTTTTCCTTAAATATTTATTGAAGAATCACTATCACTAACAAAAATGTGTAAATGTGTCCGCAATGTATTGAGCTCGGGTCCGTGGGTTCGCTAAGCCCAAATGACTCTGCGGATCAGTCATCCCTGCGGAAGGTTGCGATATGAAATTCTTTTTACCCCGACATGCCACCTATCACAAAATTGACGAATTTCGGCACCTTGGCGTCTTCGACCGACGCTGACATTGATGTATTCTCTTTTTCTCATGCTAATTTCAATGCCTTACAACTTGTTTGATTTTTATCAATTTTAAAGTCTAATAAGATTAGCAATTTAACCTTTTCATTTTCATCTTTCTCCTGAACATAGTAGCATTGTATCGTTTTATTAATCAAACAGAATAGTCGATCTGACAGATTCATACCTCTTTGAAGACCGGTAGCTTTTTAAAAGGCCTTTATTTTACTAAACTTTTGAATTAAAAAAAAAACATTAAATCATAATTCACTAAAATTTTTCCTCTTGGCGAAAAAAGCCGGTCCTCAAAGAGTTAACCTGTCGAAATTATCAATATTTGTATTACCGACATGATATTCAGAAGTGTCACGATCGCGCGGAGTTCACTTGATGAAACTGTGGCGTTATCAACACGGCATATCATATGCAGTGACGCTACGATAGCGCGGAACTTACTTGACGGAACTGTCACGCATTCGCATCATCGACGTGTATCGCGTTCGGTGGCGGCGTTTTTCAATAAGCGCGGCATAGGCACGCGATGTAATTACGACGATTCAAGTGCTCGACGTGCCACTGAGGCACACATCTGACAAAAAGAGCGTCAATCGCGCTTCCATTCCCTCGTGAGAACGTAAGGTTCATTTTCGCGCGCCTACGGCATCGGAATCTGTACTTACCGGGACTGTACCGTTCTCACGACGGAACCTCGTTCGGAGTCGACGTCCAGTACGATCGGCGAAACGGCGTCCGCAGCAAATGTCCGCGTTAACCGACACTTTCCAGCGATCGCGCGTCACTTTGGTCGGCACTCCCGGCAAGAATTCGCGATCGTCGAGCGCTTTTGACCGGCGAAATCCGCGATCGATCGCGGAGCGACCGCACTCCCCGCACTTCCCGAACCGACGCGCCGACGAGACTGTCATGGCGGCCGGGCGGCCGAGTAACGGCTCGACGCGGCGCCGTAACGTTCGGCACGTAATTTCGGCCAGATACGTCCGGAGCCGCCGGCGGTTTCGACATCTCCGCGAATCGAGCGTTCGGAGGCCTCGAAATGCCAAGTGTCCGCCACTGAATCACAGCCCGAATAGCTCCCCGCGCGTCGAAAGCAGCCGCGAGTTGAAAGCGCGGGCCGCGTAGTTGAAGGAGATATTCGCGCGTTTTTTCTCGGTCGATGCGGCAGACTCGTTCCGGCGCGACGGTTACCGACGGGGTCGATACAGCTGGCTGCCAGTGTGGAACTTTTCGCTGTCCATGCGTTATGTGCGAGTCAACTGACCAGTAATTTTGTAAGTGCGCTCTGTTTCGACGCGTGGAACGCGTTGTCCGAGGTGACAGGGGACCGTGGCTGTGAATCATCGCCTAGGTTAGCGGGCTGATCGAGCCGTTGTCGACGTGCCGTGCGACGCACGGAGGTTATTGGCGCTCGTCCGACCTGTCGCGGCGTTTACGTTTTATACGCGAGATAACGTCGCCGTCGTCGTAAAAGAAGCCACAACGTCGGAGTACAAATGTCGTTAAACGAATATTAGGATATTCATGATCGATCGTGCGTGTCGACCGTCGAGTCGGTCGTGCTAAGACGTTGTCGTCAAGCTGGACTGTCAATGTACTTTGGATTGTGTTGCTCTAAAAAAAAAACAACTTTTGTATTTACATCGTCGCCGACGGTGTAAAAAGTATTTTAAGTCAGTGAAAAGTCAATCGCCCGATGTTTCCTAACGTATAACGTCATCGGTTTTATTGTATATGCGTATAAATAAAACATGAAATGATTTAATTTGCATGCACATGTAATATGAGATTTTTGTGTAGATGTAATGGGTCGTTCTCTTTCATTTTCAGACGGTTAATAGGGGCCATGGGTGCGACACATAGTCGTTACGAAGATCTCTCCAAGAATGTGCACCTGGGAAGGTTCTGCGGGAAGCAAAGTATAGCCGCGAATGATCCATTCTGGAGTACGTTTCTCTCCTATAATATACGACCACCCATTACCAGGAACGATCAGATAGAACTGGATTCTCGCTTGGATTTGTCATGCCAACAGTTGCTCGTTAATAATTTGGTTACTGGCAACTTTGGCACCCTGATACAAATAGCTCTGATACGCATCAATGAACTGCTGGCACCTGTACAAAATCAAAAGTAAATATACGTCGCTTCGTATCATAATTAATTGTAATATTAAGTTTTCAACACTTTTTGTCTCTAAAATAATACTCATTTACAGTATAATATCGGCATGGCAAACGTACAATGCGCTATTTGCTGTGAGGTGTATTTTAAAGTACCTCATTGAGACAGTTGGTGAAGAACAGATGCTAAATCACATTGAGGCACCGCAAAGCAGCGCGACAAGCGAAGCAAATTCTTCTTATAGATTGGCATATTTTATTGAAGCACTGATAGAACTTGTTACAGATGTACCTTTATGGTAAGTGAAGAAATTATATTCTAACGTTATATTTCTGAAAAAAATATGCATATATATATATGTATATATATACGTAATATATGTATATGTTATAAATATATCTTTTTTTTCTAGTGAATTTACATATGTCGTTCACTTGGAGGCGATTAATTGTTTACTTGTGTTGCTGTCGGTGCAATTATTTTCTCAAACTGCTGCCGAATACAGCACAGTGTACAGGATAGCGATGCATGCGCATCTGAACCAACATGCACCTACTATGGTGTGTACGTTGTTGCATAATTTTATTCAACAGGAACACGCTCCTCCGGGATTATTAACACAGCAGTCCGGGGGTAGTATTGTATTCAGTATTGCTGGTAAATATAATAATATCACAAAACACAGAAGATTCATTTTACAAAACGTTAATATAAAGCATTGTTTCAGCCGGGTTGTGGAACGTAATAAGAATGGGCATAGGTAGCAGTTCGAAAAATGTACAGGTTGCATATAACGGTACTGCTGAAGATGAAGAGAAAAAGCGCGATACGGAAACTCCGCTCGCTAGTCAATCTCTGTTACTTCTACTAGTTCTGACGAATCATTGTACCGCTACACATAATCCATATAGGAACGCGCTTTTCTCTTTTATAGATATGCAAGGTGAGCATTAGATTAATCTAAGCTAATTAAGAAAATCCCAAAATAAATTATTACATCGAAATATTGAAATAAAATATTGAATAAAAATATTTTTTATACAGAAGATCATACTATATCACAAGGAAAGGCAGTTGACACCTTCAAATTTAATCTAAATAAATTATATAATACCATTTGTAAGATACCAAATACAGACGAAGTCACGCTTCTTCTCTACATGCTGTTACATAGAAATTCAAGTGTGAAACAGGACATAATGAGAAGGCCTGACATACAACTATTGGTAAGTAATGCCAAAGCTCATATTTTTCTTCAATTTTAATTTTAACTCTTAATATTTAATTGAAACATTTGTTTACAGGTAACTCCAATACTACAAATATTATATCATGCTCCAAACAACACATCCCATCATATTTATATGTCTCTTATTATCTTGCTAATTTTAAGTGAAGACGAAACATTTAACAAACGAATACATGAAATTGTAAGTATCAATATTTTATATAATTTTTATAATATTTATAATATATATTATTTTTATTACATTTATTCTATAATAATTTAGTTTATTTTCTATCGATTTTCATCAGAACATAGAGCCTCGAGTAAACACCATCTATCTTTTAGTTGAATATATGAGATGATTGTCAGAATCGAACCTAAAATGTATTAATCGATTACTAGCTCTCATTTATAGCTACACGTTATTTCATAATTTTATAATAATGATTATAATAATTATGTGATTTTTTTCAAGATACTTAAAGGTGTAACATGGTACACTGAGAGATCCATAAGCGAAATATCATTAGGTGGTCTTTTAATCCTTGTTGTAATTCGCACGATACAATATAATATGTTCAAAATGAGAGTAAGTATGATATTTTTTATATATTGATATAAATCCATACATTTGTATTTTACTAACATTATACTATTTGTATTTATAAAATGCAATATTCTTTTTATGATTATTAGGACAAATATCTTCATACAAATTGTCTGGCAGCCCTAGCAAACATGTCTGCCCAATTTACATCTTTACACCCTTACGTTAGTCAGAGGTTGTTAAGTTTGTTTGAAACTCTTGCAAAAAAGCATGCACGGTTAGAAGCAAAAATTCTAGAACAAACACAGACAACTCTTCCTTCCAGAGATAACGTTTTGCATACAAATAGTGATACGAGTATTAATTTAAACGTTTATAATAAAAGTGAAAAAGTTGATGCTTCCACTGTTACTACTGTTACAAATGAAGACTTGGTAAGACATACAAATGAGTCATTTTTTTGTTTGATTTTTTTGTTTAATATTTTTTGTTTGTTAAGTAAAATATATATTTTTTCAGATTCAAGACTTGACTATACTTGAGGAGGTTTTACGAATGGTACTAGAAATTATAAATAGTTGTTTAACCCATAGACTGGCGCACAATCCCAATTTAATTTACACACTCTTGTATAAAAAGGACATCTTTCAACCATTTAGAACACATTCTGCTTTCCAAGATATTGTACAAAATATTGATTCTGTAAGTTTCTATTTTTTTAATTATGAATAGTCATGTTTATATTTCAATGTATGTATCTCTACTTTATATGTGATATGTGATAATCGAAATTTCCTGAAATATAATTTTTAGGTAATTAATTTTTTCTCTTATAAATTGGAACAAAAAGATCAATCACAAATAGGTGTTAGTCAAGTATTAGCCACTATACGACAAGGAACTTTAGAATGGCCAAGAGATCGTTTGAGAGTATGTAAAAATTGTTACAGATTATTACAATTTGTTTACACTTATAAGAATTTTAATTATACATATATATTGTATATATAGAAATTTCCAGAGTTAAAATTCAAGTATGTAGAAGAAGAACAACCAGAGGAATTCTTCATTCCTTATGTGTGGAGTGTTGTTTGTCAAGGAGCATTATTACATTGGGGTGCAGAGAACATAAAATTATTTTCTCCCAATAATGGCGAGGCAACCATTATTGTTTGCTGATATTGAGATGAGGGGTGCATTCTACTATAAATATTAAAAGCGCTAACAGGTTAATATGTAAAACTATAAGTTTGCTATAGAAATTGTCACAAAACTTTTTTTTTTTTGAATAGATGAAAATGGAAAGAACTAAAAGAGAAATGAAAATGTATACATCAAAGAGTTTATAATGTATGGCATCGAATAATTATCGCACGATGAAGTATATCTTTTATAATAAGGATACATTATCTAAAAGAAAACTTTTTTGTTATGTTATTTCCTTATATAATTTAATATTTATTATGAAATCAATATTTATTATGAAAAATGAAAAGTTAAATATCATTTTTTCATTTTCATCATTATTTTATGAGATAAAATGCAAGAGACTCGTAACAAGTACTTTATATCCTCTTCCTTAAAAATCAGATTTTGTAACTTTTCTGTAATTTTGTGTTATATACTATAAATGACTATATTATAAATTATATAATAATATATACGCCAAAAATGAGTGCAATTACTGTACTTGGACTGGGACTGGTTATTGTAATATTTTGCTTTACAAACGCTGTTACAATGGACATTGTAATTTTATGTTACTAAAGATATCTACTAATATATGAATGAGAAGTTACAATCTCTACAAATAATATAATTTACAAACACCCGTATAATTTCAAAAATAATTTTCTTGTAACCTCGTAATTAAATATACATACCGATTAAAAATTTATTTTAATGAAAAACAAAATTGTCGGAACTTTAGTGAATTATATGTAGTAGCCTAATCAAAGAGTAGCACGCAATTTCGATTTCGATCTACGATATATTTGTAAATAATTATCGAGAGAAAATTAAGTTTCAATTCGTTTAATTTAAAACGTCGCAATATAATATTTGTATAGTTCTGTTACTCACGCTGTATAATGTGCAAATAACTTTTATTTAATATATACATCAATAAAAACTTTGATATTTATAAATACCATGTTTCGCTTCTTCAAACACTCGTTTAACGTAAAATAAACGTGAGCTCACAGGAATGGGACGTAGATTTTTTTTTAGTACAAATATGAGAGGATAGGAGAGAATGGAAATAATACAATATCCATTTTTAACCGGCAGGTCATTTAAAAATCGCACGCAAGAATAGTCCATTTAAAAATACTCGAAAAGTACAGTTAATCTTCCTTCAAGTCCTCATCAAACCAGCTGGAAATTTATCAGTTACGGTGACCTGCCGGCTACGCAATGGTCAATTCGCACATGTCGAATGTACATCTTTATTAAACAAATACAGTTGACGTCTTAATGTTATTTATAATGTCGTTATAGATAGTATTTCATTTTTCCTAGCCTGTGCAGCGTGTATATGCGGCCGCGCGTGATCTTGTGTCGTGTACGTGTGTGTATAGTTAATATACTATTGCTAATATACTTCTCATTTTTTGTCTTGAACGATCTTTCAGTTTGCAGAGTTAACAAGATAATTTGACGTTTCTGTGCGTCGCGGTGCAGACGCGCCGAGTAACTCAGTGTGTCACGTTAAAATTAAAGACTCGTTTAAAGTCATTAAACATTGCGCCTTAGCCATACGTCACATTACGGCTCGAAACGTGTGTGCTTAGCGTACAGATAGTATTTTTTTTTTCTTTTAATTATTTATTCATAATAATTAAATTCCTTAACTGTAATATACTATACCGTTACTTAATCTTATTAGTTAACACACAATCAATCTGCGATGGGAGGGAATTTAGTCGGCACGTAACGATATTCCGCATTACGGCCTAGCTAACCAGTAGTTGATTATTTCACTCATTACATCGTCATCGCGCAATTTTTATTGTTAACATCCGATCGTATCATTACTACGCGCTACTTCTCCATTTTTCTCTTCTTTTTTTTTAGAGTGTCGCGAATAACGAGAAATAACAACGAGATCCTGGAGCAATCGCTCGGTTTTATTTTATGAGAAATATGTGATAAACGCTCTACTTACTTTTTATAATTTGGACAGCACTTTTTAGCTTACTCGATTCCAATATCTCCGGGAATATGGAAAAATGAATCACCCGGAATATACACAGCAATCTCATTAATGAACTTTCTGCTCACTCAATTTGGATTCATTCTACCGAAAACTATCAGTACATCAATTATAATCGCAGCGCGCTCTCGTAAAGTACACAAACGGATAGCTCGGCCAATTACGTTCGCGGAGAAGGAATTTTGCCGCATTGCCTGAATCTCGCGGCGTGAATTGTGTCGCAAGACTAATGTCTATCTCTTTTAGATTTTTCATTCGAGGCTTCGGAAAGGAGAGACGGCGAGGTGAAAACGAACGATCGGACGAATGGCACCGAGCGTTCGCTCCGCGAAGCGTTATAATTTCTCGATTTACACGCGCGCGTGATCGCGCGTTTATACATGCACGTTTTTCACTGTCGTCGCATCGGGACAGGTGTACGCGTACGTATGTGTGTGTGGTGTGTGTGTGTGTATGTGTAAAAGTCGATACGCGTCGGTGGCGGCGGGCGTGTAATATGCGCTGAAGAGAATGCCCCCCTCGCCTCGTCATGATAGACGAGAGGGAGGTCCTCCTCTCGGAAATTCGGAAGATAAGATTTGACGTGTTACAAACTCCGACTTTTCCGAGCTCTCTCGTTCTTCCCTTAAGATCCAAAATATTTCCTCTGACCGTCTCGGGCGAACGGCACGTATATGTGTGTATGCGTGTATGTGTGTAAGTGAGAGACGAAGATGGGGGGGGGTGGAGTATGTATATTTATATACGTAAACATACATACATACACGGGGGTATCTGTGCATATGTATACGTACACGTTCTAGCTGCCTACAAAATACAATGGTACATTACAAATTCATATTTTTTTTCCCTCTTTTTTTCCTGTACTCTTCCCTCTTTACCCCTTTACATCGTCATCATTTGCAAACAGCTTAGATATATTTTATATATATATTTATTTATTTATATATTATATAATAGTATCATCTAGTTGGTTTTGTTTTCTGCATAGTTCCTTCATTTCCCGTTCAATTAAATGATTAAGTACATCTTTAGAGCGGATGCGCGCACCCGATTAGGTTCACGTTGCGAATCGCTTCTCGTCTCATTGATTTCCAGATTTCTCGGTCGAAAGAGACTTTTTTGGTCTCCCGATATCTCGCTCGGAATAACGAAAGAGCTGTTCGCAAGCGCATGGGCGCCCCTTATTTCACCGCGTCCGGAACATGTTATCACATACATTTTTTTTTCCTGCATAATATTAAATCATGTACATGTACACACAGGCGGCAGCTCGGTGGTTTTACGTAACTCGAGCCACGTGTTGCTGCTGACTTCGAATCATTTATGTAAGATCAAAGATGTTTTTTACATGAGCATAAATATTTTCAGAAATGGAAGCGAAGCCCCGAGACGGCGAGTCTTTCAAGCGATAAGAATGGAGGAGGGGGAGGAGGAGGAACTGCTTCGCGTAAATAAGGGGATGCGCCATGCGTGTACGATCGTCGGGCAAAGTTACTTTCCGCGAGATACCCTTTTCCCACCGGTTTTCACGCGCTCCTTCTGACTTCGTTACGTCGACATCGCACGGTGCGGCCGCGGAGAGCGGCGCACACACGTTGTTTATTTACGATGTCGCGTGTACGACGATCAAATGAAATAGGAATCCCAAATATCGCTCGAACCGTATAATTCACCGTGCACTTATGCTCGAGGATTAAGCATACAAACGCGTGTGTACACATTTACGTAAGCTAATTTAGACACACTCATGAAGGCCAGATGCTTTTCTTGACTTCGACCCTGCGAGGACCTCCACGCGGAGGGCGTCGCGAGTGCCTCGGCTGTGATTTTGTTGATTATACCTTCTCCCCGTGTTTACGATTTTTTTTTTTTATAAAATACGAGATTACGTTACGATAAGATTCGCGTTGCATGTAATAAAATCGCGTTAGGAGAAAACACTAGGAAAAGGAAAGACAGTACAAAAGCAAGCGTACACGCCGGTATTTTTTTTTTTTATGTATATAAGTGTATATATGCGATTCTGGTGTTATCAGGAACAGATAAACGATCATGCACGTCTCTGTTTGTCTTGATTATTTTATTCCCCCTTTCCGGTAGTCGTCGAACTCCGCTTTCTCGTTTTAGAGCACGCCGAATTCTCTGATCGAAGTATCTGCTTTCGCGCGAGTCGGAGAAATCCGTAAGAGAGGGTGCGGGTATTTGGTAACCCTCCTCGGGAACGGAGATGGGAAAAAAAAGAAACCTATCCCCCGAGAACGAGAAAGAAACCCTTACGAAGTCGCGACGTTTTCGCGATCGCGGACCGCTCGTTGGACGAAGCGAAGCTTCCCAAAAAACGTTTCCGACGAATCCCTTATAAAAATGATATGATATGCTCGTTGGAAAAATAAATTGTTCATTATAGTTCCCTATATGAATATAGATATATTCCGTACGCGAGTTCTTCGGTACTGATGGTGCCTCCGCCGTCGTACGATTCGGTATAGTTTTAGATTTACGCCAACGCAGGGGACACACACATACACGAGGATCCGTTCATTATTTCGCGGCGATAACGGATGCGCAGCCGTCGTGTCACCATTTCGACGAAGGAGAGAGAGAAAGAGAGAGAGAGTTTAATGTACCCTACGACGGGATCATTGCACGTGTGTGAAGCGTTTTCCGACATGGGACCATCGACAGGTATTATGCATCGAGGCCCGTGACAGCCCGCCGGACGAAGCGACGCCCTTAACTCCTAACAGCTGTAAACGTCTAAAATACAACCGGGACATTTCGCTGTAACGCGGTTTCGGGCAGCGATATAAAAGCTAAAACCGCAGCGAGTTTAACCGTGAAAGCCACGGTAACGCGAGAAGTTTCTAATAACAATATGGGGCGGACCCGTCGATGGCGACGGAATATTGCAACGAAACAAGAAAAAAAAACGGGAACGCAGCCTGAGAGACTAGCTGTTAAAATATACAATACGAATTCAACGTACTACTTGCTTAAAAGGCACGTAAAAGCATCAGTTTTCTCTGTGAAAAGAGCGATTGCACGATACGACACGTCGGGGAGATTAACGGGAGGAGCACGCTCGATGGCTTCTCCAGCCGCTGCGCATTACTTTAGAATAATCGTCTACTACTCGAGACGAGACTCGCCGCAGAATAATGAATGGACGCTGATATACGTATATGTAGAGCACGTGCGTGTCGCGCGCACATAAACCGTACGGTTAACTGCCGTTAATTCGTCAAACGCTTATCGGAAAACCAAGACAATCTCGGATCAGGGTGAATAATCCAGCCCTAAGCTCCGAACCTTCACGTGTCAAATAATTTTAATTAATTAAAAATGAATATTTATATCAGGGGAAATTACGTGACGCATGAAGTGTCTGCGCGCGATTGGATTGTCCCCCTTGCCGAAGATTGTCCTACCGAGCGTGTTCACGGACCAACGGCCCCGGCGAAATCGTCGTTTTTAAACGCGCCGCTTCCGTATGTGACACGCTTACGCATCATACAGTAGATATGATGCCATACCGATTATCTTAAATGTTGAAGCACTAGCGTGAGACGCGTGGCAATGTCCTTACTCATCTTCTGCAAACCGATCAGGAAGGAACATCATGCAAAGGAAAGAAAACGATCGAAGGCGTAACGACTTAAAAATAAAAGTGTAAAATTGGGCAAGCATCGTATGGCCCAGGCTCAGCCCGATTCACGTGCTACACCGAAGCGGATAGCTTTCAGCACATCTTCGTATCTACTACGCGCGTTTCGCCGCCGGTTTACTAATTTACATCAGCTCGTATACCGCGAGCGCTTTTGATCAAAATACGAAAGACACGATTATTGCGAGAGAATTACATTCATGAGATCAAATGGACCTTAGATAAGAAAGTTTAGTTGAGAAGACGAGGAAGAATATAGAGTCGGCTCAGCACTGTTTCACATTAAAAACTACGCTACCGGGCCGTCCTGCTTAATGATAATAGTAATGATAATAAAAATAATAATAATAATAATAACAATTTTCGATAAAATAGCTGGATATAGTCGCAGCGATTAGTAATAATAAAATAGCGATAACCATATATATAGAGTAAAAAGGAGGAAAGATAGTTAGGAGTATAAAAAAAAAAAAGAATTCCCTTGTCCTACTACTACCAATGATGAGTTAAGAATATAAATTAATAACTGCCGTAAATGATCCCGTCGGGATATATTTCGTCGAAATATTTCCGGCGGGACTTTAAGTATCTCTTGCGTGTATCTCCGATTCTACCAAACATCAGCGACGTGTATTCGTAGGTAGAAAGAGTTTTAACTATATACGATAAAGCGTCCCGCACTCTTACAGGTTTTACCTGACGCTTAAGACGAGTACTAACTGAATGCCGTTTCATATCGTTACCTCATCGATTATATCAACGTCGTCTACGAGAGAAGATGAGGGGGGGACGGATAATACGATAATGCTCTCGCGCAGTAAAGAGGGATAATAATCGTTTAGAGAATCGATCGAGCGATGTGTGGAGCTTAGAATGTTAAATCTTATTACTCTATATTCTGGAGATTCGAAAGCGTAATAAATATTTTAATCCCTTAATGATGCGTCCATGATATTTGATGCACAAAGAGAGAACTTCGAAAAATCGATCTTTCGGACGCAAGTCGCGTTCGACGAGAGATATCCGTACACGATAATCCGAAACTCTTTACTCCCGCAGATTAAATTCGCAAAGCCGCGCCGATAGCTGCGCGAGGAATCTTCGACGCGAAATACTTCCGAGACGTGCTCGACAAGTATCAGGCGGACATGCGCGCGCGCGCGCGCGGCGAGAAGAAACGATATACGATGGAAAAATTTTTGCGGAAAGTGGCACGCGGCCAGTACTCCTCTCAACATCACGCGAAGAAAAAGGGATGTGTGAATGCTCAGTGTAAAGATAATAGGGTGATTTAAACATCACGATGATCCCACTCCAGATCGTGCGGCGAGTTGTGACGGCGGTGCCGACCGTTGCTGAGATCGCAATCGTTCTCGCAGTCGGAGCTGTCAAGGTCATCGTCCCGGAACGAGCCGTCCTCGGAATCGGAGCTGCCGGAGTCGTCCACGTCCTCGTCCCGCTGGCTCTGGTGGTGCTGGTCTTGTTCCGTCAACCTGTCCATCGGATTCACGGTGATGGCAAGGGCCGAATCGTCCCAGGCCATCTCCGTCTCGGCAGCGAGCTCGTCGCCGGCGGATCGTCGTCGTTTGGCCGCTCCACGCACCCGCGCAGCACCCACCACTGCCATCAGCAGCAGGAAGCCGATGCAGGCGGCGGCGACGATGGTCACGGCATGGCTGCCGCCAGTGCCGCTGATGGTTCTGCCGCCTTCACGAAGCGCGGCCGTAGCGTATTCCTCCGTTAGATCGGCATGATGCGGCGACAGCTGTGCGTGACCCGGTGCCGGTTCGACGATTCTGGCGATGGGCGGTTCTCCGGGCGTCGTGTGCGGCAGAACGGTCGTCTTCTCCTTAGGATGAATCACGGCCAGCGTTTGCACGTATTCGTTGCTGGCGAAGCGGCCGCTCAGCTCGGAACAGGTGAGTTTGAAGACGCGATCGAGGTAATAAGCCGGCTTGCGATTCGTGTACATAATGAGACGGATGAGTTGTTGATAATTGTAGGGCGAGTCCGCACCAGAGAGAACGACGCCGTCCCGGTCAACGCGAGCGGAGATGTCGTGGAATGCGAGCAAGGCGTCACCGGGCAATCCCAGGCTCTCGTGATCGGGATTGAGACTCGGATAAACACTTACGGCGCAGGCGTCCAATCGAGCGGCTGATCCAGCGGTAACGCGCGCGTCGGGGAACACGCGCACTCCCAACCGGAAATCAGCGTATTCTCGAGCCACGTAACCGGTGCCGTTGACGGTGATGCCCGGTCGAGGAGGCGGTAGCACGGTGACGTAGGACTGCACGGTCGGTACCGGTAGAGGCGTGTTCTCGCTACCCTCGCAGACGATCGTTGTGTCAAGACGGAAGTTACGGCGGCCGGGCGTCGGGAAACGTCGGGTGTTGGAGTAACCGATACGACGCAACAGGGTCTCCACGTTCGTGCGGTTATCGCCGTCGATGCGCACCTCGGTCATATCAGAATTGGTCAGCAGTTGAGTACCCGGTTGCAACAAATCCATCGGTGGCACGTGAATACCCTCTTGGCAGCGCCGCAGACACGAGAGTACCTCTGGTTTCTCGTTTCGACCGACTAGGACCGACAAGCCGGCGAGATAACCACGGAAATGATGTTTGGTCTTATTCTCGGAACCTTGCCAGCACGCTCCAACCACAAGGGTGGTATTTACACCCTTGGCCGGGTGCAGAGGCCAGTCATCGATGACTTCGGGGTTCTTCTCGTCAGAGCGCCACTCCTCGCCGTCCACATACAGGTTGACACGCGGGAAGTCTACCTGGATCGCGTAATGATGCCACTTATCGTCGCATGCCTGGCCGAGCTTCCAACGCCATTCGGCGGCACGGAAGATGTTGGGATCACCCTCGGAGAAGTCGCGTCGCAGCAGCAAAATCAATCTGCAGTTCCTTATGAACAGGGCGTAATGGTGCCTATTCATCTCTGTAATTGAAACGGTACGGCGTTAGTTGCACCTTTCGTGACGCCGCCGCGCGTAATAAAGTGTAGAGACGCGCGACGGCATTAAGGGGAGATTTAACGCGAAAGGATAGAGCCGGAGCAGCAGGACGAAGGAGAGAGAACGTTTATAACCGAGGATTACACGTCGCCCATGGAGACCGGTCGGTATTTAGAAAGATTTGTATTTCAGACCTGGGTAGATAGGTAGGAGGATATTTGAGTTGAACTCTTCGCGAGAGCGAGCGAGCGTACAAGCGAGCGACGACCTATATAAGCGCACTCGACCTGATTTCTTGCCAAAATTCATTCCGCGCAAGGATTAAGCCGCTTTGTTCGAAACTTCACGATAATACCCCGGCGTTTCCGCAGAGTGAACGTGTATATTTTAACGCTTGGGCGCGCGCACTCTCGGCGACGCGTAATGTATTCTGCTACATTGACGAGCATCGCTTGACATCGGGACGACCGGTGAGCTTATCAGCTGTCTAAAATGATTATTGTCTTTTCCAGGTATAAAGGGAAATGAAAATTATAAAGTTTATAGCCTGTTTCCTTGTTTTCCCGTTAGAAAGCCAATCAGGATAATCACGAGCGTGATAAACGTGGAACATAACGCTGTAGAGTTAATCTTTATGATATTTGGAAGCGGCAAAAAAATTGAAAATTCAATATCGCGTAAATTCCTTATACAATTATTATCTTCGTTATAAACAAGTTTTTGTTGTTTTTATCGATGGGCTGATTTTACCTTCTGTTTATAAGAGGAAGATGCTTATCGATAAAAACAACAAAAACAAAATAAACGAGCAGAAAACTATCTGATAAAATAACGTCAAAAAATAATTGCAAGGCAAAGTGATAAAATCAAGTAATCAAAAAGTAATAAATTAAAAATATTGCGATGCCGCGAAAACAGTGAATTTCAAGTTCATTATGCGAACACTTACTATGATCGTCGGCAGCGCACAAAATGTGCTCCTTGACATGCGGATCCTGTCGCGGGCGTGGCCGATGCTTGACCCAGACGCCGATGGTGAACTTCTGCGCCAGATTGTGCTCGAGCACGTCGTTCGGCACGATCGCGGCCGAATCCACGCCGTCAAACTCGAAGATCTCGTCGGCCTCTCTGCCCTCGTCTCTGGAAAGGGTAGCCGTCCAGGAGGTGGTGGGGCCGGGTGTAGGCAGCAGGTCCACGCTGTCGCGCGAGGCACCGCACAGTTTCCGTTGGCTGCGAACCCCGTAAGTGTCGCGATCGCAACCCTTGCCGATATGATCGGTGGCCAGGGTCAGAGTGGCGCGCACGTTGCGCAGGATGCAGGGTGCGTCGCAGAGATCAAGCCGCGCCGAGGGTAGTAGAGGCTGCGACCCGACGCCGGCGGCGTAGTCCACCCTCTCGGGGATGCCTCGCCATCCGGGTGCGCACACACGGTTCACCTTGACCGTCACCATCGCCGGCGCCGACTGTTTCATGCCGCAGTCGTAAGCGACCACGCTGAGTATGTAGTTGTGCGATCGTTCATAGTCCAGCGGCTCGGTGTTGCGGATGGCACCCTCGTTGTCGATGATGAATGGCTGATCGGCGGTGAGAATCTCGTACTTGCAGACATCGCCGAATTTCGGCGTGCAGTCACGATCGGACGCTTCGACGCGGACCACCTCCTCGTAAAGGCGACCCTCGTCCACGGTGCTAACATAGGCCGGTTGAAGGAACTGCGGCGCGTACTCGTTGACGTCAACCACAGTAATATGAACCGTAGCGCTGAAATAAAATTGAAGTGTGCACATACATCTCAAGGTCTCTTTATTCTCCTACGGAGATAACGATGTGTACGTCGCACAAACGTATGCGCATGACGAAAAGTCTAGAGTGCCTAGATCCTTTAGATTCCTACATACCTATCCTCTCTCGACTCTGCGCCCTCGCAATTTACATTAATATATTTTCGCGCCTATATTTCCTCTGTGGAAATCTGTGCAATTATTCAGATAGAATTAAAAATATCAGAGTTATGCACGCGGATGCACCGTAACGCGGAATGTAAAAATATTTATTTCCAACTATCAGGAAGATTATTTCGACTGTTTCCAGAAGGGATTACAACCGTAGAATTGCCATTATAATCTCTATGATGAATTTAAGAGAGCTTATTTCCCCAGCCATAAAGGTTACTTTAATAACTTCCGCATCGAGATAATTAACTATTTCACGCTACCATAGAGATACGCTTACCTTCGCAATGGGTTTAATTGTAATGGTTTTTCGAATTAGCGATAATTTATACATTGTAAAGCAGCACAGAGCCAATGCAGGCCCTGTAGGAAATCGTATCTAGTTTATATTCCCGTGTTGCTATAACAGGAGGAATGCATTTTATCCCGGGCACCCGTTGGGAAGAGATTTAAAAGAATTACAGTCAAGCAAATACTGTCGATATACTTAATATAAAACATTTATGTGACGGTGTCCGCTTGGAGCAATATCGGAAATTTAATACGCGGCGTACAACGGAAAAGTCAATAATGCGATACCGCAGAGACCGTACGTGCGAGAGAAAAGGATTGAATTTCGACTCGGAATTGTTTCGTTATCGAAAACACGCGTTCAAACAGCGACCCGGACGAGTTACGCACTTGGAATCTATTTACGTTTGAAATTTTAGACACGGCAAAATCAATGCACCGAAAATCCGCCAAATCCGCGTCGTGCAATAATAGTAATAAATAATCGGCTCGCACGCGCGCCCGACCGACCTGCCCCGACTCTTCCATATTAATGTCATAATAACGTGTCATACATGTATGTCGACATCCTAATTAGAAATTACGACGTGTACTATCGATGGTGGTTGAGGCACGCGATCGCGATCAATCGATCGCGTAATTCGTTCGACCGCCGCGGTAAAATTTCGTTGTAACATCGTCCGCTTTGTATGAAAAATTCACAGCGAAATCTTTTATATATAAAAGCATCGTATGTTGTGCACGTATATACGGGATGTTTCACTATTGATCTGCTATTCGTTGCCGGCGATTCGACGAGGTGAGACAGATTTCGAGACAGAAACAGAATAAACGTCACGCCAGTTTTTCACAGTATCCTCTTTCTCGCATTTGTTTTCCTGTTTACCCTAATTTTACTCAAATACTGTGAAATTCACTGCATTTGTTACCCAATTGTTACCGGCATTATGTTTTTGGCACGCGAAATTAAACATTTTATAAATTCTATAAACGGCTCTTACGCACGCATTTCGCGATTTAAATTTTACATTTGCATAATGTAAATACGAATTACATACATGTACGATAATATAATTATGCATTTTTGCGATTCTATAACAAAAGCCAAAGTCACCTGTTTCAATGTCTCGCATTTCTATTCCAGAGTGTCATAACTCTCGTCTTTCCCCCCCGGGTCTACAATACATTTTATTAGCTGTCGCGTTCGTGAGCGTAAAAGTTTCATTCCGAGGGACGTGTAACATTTATCGAGGCGAAAGATCGGGAGCAAACGCGAACGGACGCGAGGGAATAGTCAGCAGTTATCGTTTCAGACGGGCGTGAAATCGTACAACCTCGTAATGAGAAAATTTGTGCACTCAGACTGGGAGTTATTTCCTCATTTGGCCGATACATGCTGTGCACGCGCGGGCCAAAAAAAAAATTGGCATTGTGCTGGCGCGACGCGCGATCCAATGACCCATATTCGCGAAATGACTTCGCACGGACTTTAACTGTAGATAATTACAAGGTAAGACGATACATTTCCGATATGGCGTTATATATTCGAGACCTCTGTCTTTTTAGATACTGGAGCACACAATGATACAATCTGCAACGATAACGAACGAAAAGGATGCATATAATTTATACTTATGCGCGTTGTACTGAATGTACATAAAGTTTAAATTACGAGCGTAACGGATGTAAACATTACGAAATGGAATATTTAATTTTTTGACTTAACGAACGTATCATATTTTTATTTCCTTTGCCGCGATTAATGTAACAAATATAATAAATTTTATATAATTTTCTGTTATGCAACGTATCCGCTAATTTTGTTGATATATAAAACATTGTTTTTTTTTTAAATTAAATACACCTGGCATTCAGCACGACAACGTTATATTTCTAGCAGGTAAAAAGTTGGGCGATATTTTAATAGCATTTCTACGATATATATGTCATCCCCGTAGCTTTTGTTATCCAAATATTTTTTTAAAAGAAAAGTTTACTTCCAGTTATCTAAGTATGCAGAAAAAAGATAACTGCGATGTACGAAGAAAATTCCGACGAGGTGGAAGTGTACATTTCTACTTAACTGTTATCTGAGCGCCGAGAGCATCATACGATAGGGAACTTTTTTTTCAACACTAAAGCAGTCGCGCGTTGAAGCGAGCTGACTCTCACAATTATAAACTTAGGTATAGTTCTTCCGTATCGTCCATTCCGCTCTACTTTCGTCAAGTTAACTTTATCTCGGGGGAGTTTCCGCGAATAAACGCGCGTTACTCGTACTCGCACCCGCTACTCTTGTAACAAACGGATGAAAATCCACGCGCGACCATTGGAGCAAAGTGCGAGACGTGTTCCTACACCGTGTAAAGTGCCAGCCGTAGAACATACTTTTCTGATTGCGCTCCGTTGCAGCCGACCGCGGCGATGTCGAACTTGTAATTACGGCGTTTTTCGCAATTCAGGACCCGGAACGCCCGCAGCTCGGCCATCCCCTTCTCCTTCAGGACGATCTCGAACGGCGCCTCGCCGTGGTGCTTGTTTGCGATGCGGAAGGAGCAAACTTTGGTTCCCAGAGCGCGGATCTGCGGCGTGACCTCGACCAGAGTTTCATTCTCCTTGACCAGGCCGTGATATCCGCTCTCGAGGCTCTCCAGATCCAGCCGTGGAGCTGTGAAAACACATGCATGCGACTGATCAGTCATCTCGCCGACGTCACCTCGTTTGGTGCGGAGGCGAAAAAGGACCGCCTCCTTAGTTTCCGGTTTCGCTATTTCTAACGGAGAGTCGCCGGAGTAACCGAAGCCACTCGCGTTACTCGGGCAGCCTCCGACTCGTTTTTCATTCCGTTTTTTTTCCCCCGCCCGTGAAGATGAATAGCCCGATTTCGCCAGCTTTATCTCTCGAAACGGACGGCATCCGGAGTGAATCTACGGTGCCTCGTTAAACAACGGAGGGGATTCGAAAAATCGACATTAAAGGCCAGTTCGCGCATGAATTTACATAGCGGTATGAGCGTATCACCAATAAAACGTTCGGCATACACTGCTATATATTGTTCCACGATGATCCTGCCGGGCGTTTTATTGATAGAGACGCTCTCGCGCTGTGTTTACGCCGTTATGTAAATTGGCGCGCTCCAGTGATGCAGATTCTGAATTCACCGCCATTTTTAACGAAGCGTTAAAAATTAATGGACGAATTCGGCGTCGGTTGGAAAAATTCAGTTAACGTGTGTTTCAGGAAAGTCGGTAAAATCCAGCTTTTCCTCCTCTCTCTCTCTCTCTCTCTTTCCTCCCCTCTCGTCGTATATAACAAGCGAACTTTTTAATTAAGCACTGAAAAATATTCGGTGCGGGTTACGCGGCTTTAGCGTAGGGTCGAAAGAGAAGAATTCGAAATTTGGGTAGAAATGGGTTAAGTGAAACAAAAGAGGTAGCAGCTCGTTAACTAGTTGTCAACTTCTTCAACATACGGATAATGAGAAAAGCGTTAAATAACTGTAGTGCACGGAGAAGAGCGTTCGTTCTTGTTTATATCCGCAACAGTGGCTCATAATTATGCTGTTAATTGCTAACACTGGCATTTTGAGCCGGTAGTCAACAACTAATATCCTCACGTAAGCTTCTCGGCTTCTCTGGTGTGACCCAGAATCGCCAGATTACATTTGACGGATAGATTCTGCAGTTTGGAGTGGATTTTTCCTAGACGAAGATTTGATAGAGCCAACAGTTTCTCGAGTTTGTTAGGAAAAAGTAAGTTAAAACAAAGCAAACACTTTAGAAACGTTCGATAATACTTAAATTTATCTCTAAATCCCTTTTACTTTATTGATTTGACGCTATCTTTAATAGAAATTTAAAAGATAAAATCTTATTAATGTGGAAGCGAAACTTTTTACTATTTTTGTTTTATTCAGCAGTGTCAATTGTAGATTTATCAAGTTTATTTATAAAATATTATACGCATGAGATATGATATGAGGCGCCTCGTTAAAAATATTCCAAAAACATTATTACATTATTACAATAATTAAACCAAAAATTTCAGTGTGAAAATTTAATTTAATGAAATTCGCTATGCTAAACTGACGATTCATTTAACATCAGATTTCCATATTTTCGAGATTATAATTTCACATGTACATTTTAAGCCGAATAATTATTTATAAGCAGTATCTCTTTCCTATCGGAATGGGAAGTCAATTATGCATAATATGTTTTTCGATTATCTCGCAATTATCATTAAGCGGCATCGGGCGCGTCAAAGCTGACATTTTCTTTTGTAAAAACACGCCTACGAAATAAAATCACGTATACACCGTGGAATTCTATAATTACATTACATTTTGCTAATGATACATGCGTCGCGAGTTTGTACTGTCAGCACACAAGAAATTTGTGTGCCAAGGATGACGTGAAATATTTACACGCGGTTTCTAGCGATAAGAACGGCTATTAAATGAATAGGAAACGAATGGCCGCGCAAAAAGAATCGCTAGGTAGAAATAAAAATTCTAGAAATTCTAATATTCGTAGAAATCGCACGGATACAAGACAAGCTGCCGCGCGAATGGAAATTCTCATAACGAATGAACGTTGAAGAGAAAAAGAGAGACACGCGCGGCGGCGGCGGATCGGCGGATGTCGCTTAATTAACGCCGCCGTCTCCCGCGACAATGGCAAAAGCTCGATCTCGTCTCTCGTTAGAATATATTCGGCGCAATCGGCGGAACATCTAATTTCAGCGGCCGATAATTACGGGCCCCGTGATCGTTAATTAACTGTTCGTGTGCGAAATATACTTTGACGTGTGCGGGCGTATTATCATGTCGGAGCCATCGGGGTCGACGGCGCTAGAATGCATTCGATTATCGCGACGAGGCCGAACCGCGCAATGTGGGCCACGATACGGACTGCAACTACCGGGGGGGAAAAGGTATCAAATATTGTGAATCGCAGTGTCGTCACGTACCGACCCCGGAGGCGGCCCTTCTAATCTTAGCGGGGCGGCGGATTAGGGATAATTAACGATCCGCCGCCACGCGGGATGCATCCAAATATTTTTAAACCAGCCTGTAACACGATCCCCATCTCTCACTGTCCCTCTTTTTTTTTTCTCTCCCTCCGAAGATGCGACGAGAATATTAAATTTACAACACCTTTACTCTCGTCACTCTTCGCTCGAAATCAGTCTAATTTTACCCCGGGCCTCTCTCTTTCTCTCTCTCGCTCGAGAATGTGATTCACACTTAGTTTGTTATTCCGACAAGCATGACTAATACCGTCATTCGGTGAACGATCGTAATCGAGACCCGGGTAATTCGCCGGGGGGATGCGAGCCCCACTCGCGCACTTAAGTGCATTTAATTAAGCGGATGAGGCTGCGTAAGGTTTCCGAAATATCGGCGCGGCGCGCTACTTAGCCGGATATCGACAAGCAATGAATAAGGTAAAGAAGGTTGTTGGCCATACATACAGATGTAAAAAAAAAACCGTAAATTGTTGCTAGAGAAACCTTACGGAGTGCACGCCGTCGCACGTTTACCGCAGTATAAAAAGACGGATCGATCGTTGTTCCTCGTCTGGATATTATTATCGATTTGATCATTGCCGCGTCTCTCTCTCCAGCGCCATTCGTATTTTTGTTTACATCAAGTTCAGGTCCAGGATTGCGTAAAAAGAAAGAGAAAAAGGAGGAGACTCTGCAGTCGATCGCCGTCAGGTGCAAGAAGAGAGCCGCATTTAACGCGGGCAAAAAAGAGACGCGACGCGTCGTTAACGCTTCTCCGCCTGCGGTGGCAGGCGACCTCGTGCCGCGCGCGGGACGTATTTCAGCGAATTTTATCGGCCGCCCGTGCGGAGAACACGACGCGAGCGAGTTTCACCGGCGTCGCCGGGTTTTTGCATAACACGGTTATTTCCATCGGCATCGCCGCGGACGTTTGGGCGTGTTAAAAATCCGGAATTTCTCTCACGTCTCCCGCGCGTATACACAGAATCAACCGGTGCTCGGCGCGTTAATTATCTCGGACGGCGAGGCGAACGTCGGAATCGATTTCAGCCTTCGTAGCGCGGAAGGTCTCGGCAGGCTTTTACTCGGAACTTTTCCCGACACCTTTTTTGTTACGTCACGCGAGGAGAGCCCCGGTAGGGTCCGTCGG
>VBVQ01001207.1:0-38651 GCA_011636635.1 Tetramorium simillimum
TTTATCATAAAATGTAAAAATTATCTTTATCTAATGGAAATGTTTTTGCTCTTATACATATGTATACAGTATTTACAGAGTCCAAATTATAGTAATACATGATGTAGGTAAAATAATGCAAATAAAACTATTATTAAACTGTTATTTTACAGCATAAAAAAAGCTTAGAAATAATTTGCTTCTAATTTTCTTCTGAAATAATAAATTCAAAGCTTAGAAATAAATTGCCGTGACATGAAAATATTCTTATACATTTATTTAGAAGAGACTTTGAATAAGGAAATATACATATGTACATGCATGTATATGTGAATGCAATGACTGCAATGACTGCAATGACTACGATGACTACTTACTCAGCTGTCTAATTAAGTTCGTTCGTCGTCTGCTGGTGATTTTAGCGAAGAACTTGGTATAATCCATGATGATCGGGTGAGATGACTGTGGCGATTCCTTTTTTCTCCTTGATAAGACCTGCCTTTGTGGATAATATCACGTGTATGACGTCTAACATATTATTGATGATAAACAGTAGTAGGTTTTAATGGTCAATACTAATTTAAAATATTCGAAAATTCCTACGAGATTTTAAAACAGTATTGTTGTGTAAAGCACGCAAGCACGTTGGAAACGAATGAAGTCCGAAAGTCGTTATAAAAAGAATACTGTATGTTCTTACTTGTTTCTAAAAATAATCTGGAAATTAATTTTAACCTTATCCTTATCAACCTTCGTCAATTTCGATAATTGTTCGCTAGAAGGTTTTATTCTGTAAAATCGTATATTGCATACACTGCTGAATGTGCAGTTGAAATGCGTGAATAGAACCGAGTAATACTGCTTTAAAGACCCGTTTATTGCTTACTGAGAGTTTCACGATTAAAGTTAGAGGAGTTATCATATCAGTCTTCGATAAGAGTTGTTTGTATGTCATCATTCATTGAATTGTTACGTACATAAAATGTTGAAGATAACATAATGACATACACAACATGACTTGTCTTGCAAATACAATATTTTTAACTGTAACATTTTATGAAATATAAAAAAAATAAATAATAATTATAAAAATATTTATTATTCATTATTGATACTGGCGTTACTGAGACTGATAAAGACTTAATAAAACTTGTACTTTATCGCGCCTTTATGTGATAGGACGCTATTAAAGACAAAGCAGAAATTTTGAAATATAGTCGTAACATTTATTCCAATTTATTAACATCTTGTACGTGTATGTGTATGTATGTATACTTGTGTGGGTAACCACGTGTATCTGTAAGCGTGTATGTCACTGTTTCCATCGCCTTTGTTCTTTGTTATTTTTTTTTCCTTTAACGCTTCGGATAACATTTTGAGTAACTTATTGTATTATGTTGCCCGATAAACGCTCCATTCGATATCGATCGATCGATCACACGCGCGCAGCGCTGATCGGCAGTCAGTTGGATTTTCGATCGATCTCGAGTAAAAAAAGAGCCATCGACGTCGAACAGAACGTTCGGCTTTCGGGTTTACTTCCGGCGACCGACAGAACGGGGCTCGTATGTTGTTTGTCGGACATAAATTCACCTCATTATGTTGACTCCGTCCGTTTTCCTAATTGTTCTTTTGGAATCGGCTTGATTGAGTGACGTTAATGGTCGTAGGAACAATTGATGAACGAAAAACAGTGTGAGAGAAGATTCACATTGCTAACAAATTTCTACGTAGTTTTACACAAAGATATTAAATACCAAAATATTGCAAGAGATAAAAATAACAATATTAATAAAAATTTCTCGACTCAATTGAGATATTAAATAAATTTTTTTTTTACATTGGTTGATTTTACATTAACCGTATGACTCCAATTTCTAGCTTTATTTGTAAGTCACTGACAGTTCTCATACATTGCGTACTGTAATTAATAAATAAGATATTTAGCAATAAAAAATATTTTATCTTATAAATTATTATTATGGCAGTTAATACATTACGTGTTAATTGCTGTAGCAGCACCGTTTTCTTGCATTAAATTTTTTTATTTTTCTCTTAGTTAACCCTGTCACTTTCCCAACGATATTCTATCACATCTTTAAAAATAGTTTTTTGGGAAAATATATTTTATAAATATATTATATATACAATTGTATCTCTTATTGGAATACGAATTATTAAATATCTCCAAGTGAAAGTGAAAGAGTTACATTTTCCATCTTCTAATGTTTCCTATTTGTTTTTTGATTATACTTTGATTAATATTTTTATATTTATTGGGACACATATAAACGATACGTAAGCATTTTTTTTACAAAAGGCCCTGCAATCAATATTAAAATATTGATATGTATATGATACAAATAAAATAAAATATATGTGATTTGTTTGCATTTAATTGGATATAATATTTTTCATATTGAAGTGTGGGTGGTAATGTATGTATGGAAGATTTAAATTTTATTATACGTATAATATTTCATTCCCAATTGATGTAATTTTGATACATTATGACTTTGATCTAAAATTAATTAATTAAATTTAAATAATAAAATTATAAAATAATTTTCAAGTTTATATATAGATTTCTTATTTAACATTGTTTTTTTACTTTGCTGCTTTTAATTTAATTTTGTGTAATAAAAATAGTCATGAATATTATATGAGATTGACATTTGTTACGTACTCGATGTTCTTGAAAATTATAAATAATCGCTAAACGTCGACAAAATTGCGTTCGAAAAATATTTCAACGTTTATATTTGTTTTCGAATTCGTCACTCGTGCCGTACTGCACCATTGGGTTCACCGTCATCCCATCGTGTCGGTCGACGAAATATCTCTGTACCATTTTTGAGGCCGTTCTTGCTATACACTGGTTTTCGTTATCATGTTTCTTGCGTTTTTCTCGCACTTTTGCCAAGTCCAAGTCTCGTTCTCGCAATTAACACGGTTCGCCGTGGAACTATTTACAAAACGGAACACTTAACAACTGCGCCTGCGTTTAGTTTTATTGCGAGCTAATTATCGAGCCTTCAGTTTTTATCTCTTTCATTCTAACGATAACGCAATTAATGGGCGTTTATGCAACACGCGCATTCTCTCTTATCACTAGCCGACACGTTCGCACGGACTCTCACATCACCGGATTTTAGAGTTGCAGCTTTCGAGGGATCTTTTTTGAGCACTAAATTAATGATTTAACTGAAATTTTGCTTTGAGTAATGGCGCACTTCTCGAAGTCGCACGTTTGCACATCTGCTAATCTGTTGTAAAGATAACGCCATTTAGAAGCGATGAATGTAACACGAGATATTCTTTTTTTAATATTCTTAATTTTCTTTTGTCTATTTGGTAAATTAAGTACGTTGAAAATTTTTTTATTTGAATCCAATATAATGTTTAGATATATGTATTATATATTCTTTCTTAAATTTAATAAGGATTTCACTTTCAATTTAAGAAAAAATACACAAGAGACTTTTATATTCTGGCAACTATATACAATCCGTTATTAAATAAAAAAAAGTTAAGAGAATTATATTTTTTAAATATATTTATATATTTAGTGATACGTGCGTTTTATTTTATCATATTAAATTTTTGATTTGCCTAAATTAGCACAGCAAACATGCGCTTCGCTCTTGTACACCTTTTTAGTGATGCGATAGTATACAATAGTGAGGATCCAAACGTAATTATAGATACGAGTCGCAAAGATGTAAGAATTTTTTTTATCAATAAATAGCATCTCTCGAGGGGTACGAAATAGAATGAAGAACTAGAGACAGATCTTGTGACAAGCGAATCGTTCACATTGCAAAATAATACATATTTGATTAAATTTAAACATAATTATTTGAATAAAATTACAATGTATAAAAAAGATGGATGGTAGTATATCTAGAAAATAGAAATAGAATATAACAAAGGAGATAGTATCTTTTACATAAAAGCTGAAAAAATTGCCAAAGCTTCAATTTGTATTATCTGTATTTATATACAGGATGATTCATCTATGGATAAATTCACTCATATTAATTGCTTCCCTAGATGCTTTAGATTAAGGAAAAATTGTTTCGTTTTAAGAAATCTGTATCGTAATAACCCTGTATAATCTATGTAATGATTCACCCTGTATATATCGGAATTATATCAGTCGTATATATTAGAAAACCATGTGGTATACTAGAAATGCAATAAATATTGAGTTTCCTATATTCCTATTATTTGGAAGGAACAGGAGAATTAACCCAAATACTTTTTATAAATTTTTAAAGGTAAAATGTCGATAAAGGTAAAATTGACATTGGTTCAATACTCATTAAGCTTATTATTGTGAGAACTATTCATTAAGCTCATTATTGTGAGAATATACCTAGTAAAATGAGTAAAAATATTAAGTAAAAAAAAAACTGTTTGCCAATTTATGTAAATGTTCATTTTGGCAAGGTGAGTATAATTTGTGAATGTAACAAAAGAAGGAAGAGAAAGATGAAGTCTGTATTAATGACGAAAAGTGGTTAATATCACTATAATAAGATTGTAGAGTATCTTTGAAATCAATTATTTGAAACTTAAAATAAACAGCGTTTTTAAAAAAAAATTATTCTACTTGTTAGTTTTAATCATGAGTATTTTGAACAAATCAATATAACGGGAAGAATATGCGATGTCTTAAAACGAGTAATTAAAGTCAAGAGAAATTGTATAATTATCTTTATCAATATATACTCAGTGAATCTAGGCGCGAGTTCTAGTAACAGTTCCTTACTCTTAAAAGTATCTAATGTTAAAGAGTAGAAAAATTATAAAAGTACGAAGGTCTATAATCGTTAATATGACAGAGGTTCCGTGCAGCCGCGCACCACTGCGGTTTTTGTCGTCTTTCTCTAGCTAGCTTTAGAAAATATTTAATGTAGTGCAAAATATTATTTCCAAACAAACATTATTTTTGGATTGAAATAATTAGTGATCAGCTGATTCTTTTTTCATTTCTTTTAGATTTAGTATTTAAATTTCAAGCAATGTTATTAGAATTTAAATCTAATACAAAGTCACTAATATAATGTCTGCATATTACAGAAATAATAAAAATACAATAATTTTGTTAGAGAAATGTATCTTTTTTTAATATTTAATTGAAAAAAAGCGGTATCGTTATTTTAATTTTATTAAATTAACAACTAATTTTTTAAACAAGCTTAAGCAAAACAATAATTTCCATTGTAATTAAATATCTTTTCAAAATTATATTTCATATTCATTAGTATGTTTTTCTGTTATTATATCTTTTTTGCTTTTGGACTGTCTTTAATAAAATTATTACTAATATCTTTAGCTAGAGATAAAGAAAACTGAATTGAAAGAAGAAAACATGCAAGGTTTCCTTTTAATACATTCAGATTCTTTGCGGCATTGCGCGGAAACACTCCTAAAAAGGAGTCAGTATAAGGGAAGAGAGATAGAGAGGAAAATGGTTAATGAGGACAGTGAAGAGAGTGTATATTTTTCTAAACGACGATGGAAGAAGTGCAGCAGAAAGGCACCGAGAAAAGGTTCACGTGGTTGTACGATCGTTAGATGCTAAAATCAATCAATACGGACTCGTTCGTGTACAGTCTCTAAAAAGTCTCGCACACTCGCCCTATTTATATATATATATATATATGTATATGTATGTATATACGTTCCGCCCGCCTAAAATTGTGCTAAACTACTTGGCACACGCACACGCACGCACAATCGCGCATTCATCTATTCGCGCGTTTATATATATGTATCCGCACAGATTATCCTCGGCTCTTTCTGAATTTTATACTTCAACTAGACACTGTTTGATTGTTACATTTGGCAATTCGGCAGCACTCGCGAGTTTTCAAGCTCCTTGTCTTACGCGACTACGGGGCGCCGTGCTGCATGCCACGCGCCGCTCAGAACTTTGTTCCCGGTTAATTCAATAAGAATGTAAACGAGAAATATATACTTGAACTCCACTTACGCGATGTCGCGCGGGAAATTACCTTCAGTATTCCAACGTTGCTGACAACTTTATAATAGAACTATACAATGAATGGTTATTCGTACTAATGCGACTTACGTCAAGAATTTTCAAAAAAACGTTTGAATAAATTTTTTTCCTAATCATTCTCGACGTATTAATTATTGAAAAGAAAAAAGAAACAATGATGTCTCAATGGAAGGAACTCGGTCGGAACGAATTCGTCAGCGGGTCGGCGTGTAGCAAAGCGCACCTCGCGGTAGTAATAATTCTGTTTTATTCTCCTACAGCCGCGTTCTGAAACTTCGCCTCCTGCGTCGGCTACTTTTTCACGACTTTATCGTAATTCTCAAGCGAAATGTCGACTTTTATACGTATATATAACAATGATTCAATAAGGCATACGATATCCAATTAGGGACTTCCCCTTATTTATCACGAAACTTTTACGCGCACTCCTTGAAGTTTGGACACCTCTCGTCGGACCCTCTCTTTCTCTCTTCCACGCCTTTCTCACTGAGAAACTTTCTCGTAATCTCTTAGGTCCGCGCGAGAGTTGACGTTTTCTTTTTTTTCTTTTTTTTTTTACCTAATGGCCGAGGGAGGGTAACGGATAGCCGTGTATAAATTATTAGAGGGAATTACACGGGTCTGTAGGTTCATATAGTCGTTCGACCATACATTCTCTCCGCATTGCTCGTATTTCGCGTCTTGTTTTGCGGCTTGTTAAATTCGTACCTCCGGGGGCGAAGCTTGGAACGCAGCCAACGTGTAATGTAAAGTCTCTTCTTCATGTAGACGACGTTAGAGTCTCGCCTTCCCTCCGCTCCCGTTCGACCGGCGAGGGCGAGTCGCTGTCGTATAAGCTCAACGCAACGTAACGCATCGTAACACGACGTGTATGTACACCTATCTAAAAGTTAACGGTCGTAGCACTGCGTGCGTGGCGCCTATTACGTTATATTTCTTCTCTTTTTCTTCTTTTTTTCTTATTTTAATATCCCGATATATAATAACTTCTCGACTCGTCTTATTCGTCTACTATACAAACTCTTGGCTAGAACAATGGTAGGTAGTCCTCGTGCGCTCGTTTTGCTTTTTACGTAAATGTGTATTTTCTTTTGCTTTTTTTTCTGCTTTTATTTCGTTTATCGTCGTGTGCCTGGAGGGGCTGACCGGCAGTGATGTTAGCCTCCGCGGAAAAGTCTCCAGATGTAGACGTAGAGGCATATATGGCTCGTCCGACGTTGACCTACGTTTTTATCTGTTTTTTTTTATATCGAAAATAGACACAAGTCGCTCTTGTCAACGGTAAATATGTCTCGTCTACTTATATGTCTCTTTTTGTCTCTTTACACGCGCTCTAAACATTTTAATAAATTCGATTTTCTACACCCAGCGAGCTTCTCGTCAGCTAATATCACTGAATTGACGGGGGATAAAAGAACTGAGATAAATTCGTATATTCGTCTTCTTTCCTCTTATTTCTTCCGAGTGTCTTACTTTTTTTTTTCTTTAGATCGGATACTGGCCTGATTGCGAGGATTTCTGCTTCCGCGGAATATCCGGTCGATCGATGTTCCAGCCCGGGAATAGAAATTTACGAAACAACTTTGCGGGACGACCGATAGAATAGACCACCTTGCCAAAATATACGGCGATCAAGGAAATTTTGGCAACTTTGGTTCGCCGCTTTTTCACGGGACCGTTCACGGCGAACGCCCAGTTTCCGGTTCCCCTCCATCGAGCACGGTGTTTATCTATCGTACGCAAGAGGGTTATAGACACGTACACGTACACCCAAAACCTTACAGAGCTTACAAGATTATACGAATAGAAATACGTTTTGTTTTCCTCGCGTTAGAGAAACGTCGGATCGACGGCAGGTTTTCCCCGTCGAGGAAAATCGCGACGGGGAAAACCGGTTCGATGATTATCCGAACGAAAGCGCTATTTCCCTCGTTTCTCTCTCTCTTTCATTCTCAAATTTCTCTTTCTCTCTCATTTTTCATCTTTCTATTTCACTCTTCCATCCGCTCGTCTCGTTGACAATCACATGTTACACTGACGTCATACAATTGAGTATTGCGCGCGTATTATTGTTTTCACGAAGAAGCATCACGGTCAGTTCAACGAGCTTGATTATCGTCGCGCTTGTATAAAAATAATTCCCTATTTCACCCCCGCATCGTCGATCGGCCTTCCCTCGACAGTCTCCTGAGTTGCGAGCTACGCGGTTCACCCTGATCGATCGGAACGGAGTTTCTCCGCTCGTTTCTCGGATATTCCTTTTGTGCGATATTGATCACCAAAATGCGTCCTTAAGATCCCGGGGCTCGGCCGCGCGAGATCGCGCGATCTCGCGCGGCGTCGCAAAAACGCCAATTTTTGGGGACGCCACGAATGTCTTAAGCGAGGAAGTGCATTTGCTTTGCTTTCGTTGTTGAAATGGATCACGGATGTAGATGTGCGCCTGTGGTCATGTTATTACGGAGGACAAGCTCGTACAAAGAGAGACGCCGAGCCCGAGAGCACGGCTCGGCGGTGGAAAATAATAATGCCGTCCCGATCTTTCCAGTCTCGGCTAAATAAGATTGCGGTGGTGGAGCACACGGCTTGCGTGATGTCAGATAATGTTTGTGCGCACTTTCTCTCGCGTTCGGTCGCGTCGGGATGCTGCTGGTGGATTTCTACATTCACAATGCAGTTATGTGAACTTTCAGATAAACCCGACCGGGCGCTCGCGCGCGCGCGGGCGCGCGTGCATTGTTCGCGAAACTTATTCTGGAGCGTGATGGAATAGGCAGACGTCTGAAATACGCCGGTAGATGAGATCTCGCGTATAGTTAGACTCGTAAGTCGCCGTCGGCCTCGTCTCGCGGATCGTAGAACGCGTCCTTTAAACGGCCCGGGTAATCCGACCCCGAGTTTCACGCTTGCCATGGAGTGTACCATACAGTCGACGGAAAATGCCTTCGATTTAGACTACCTTAAGATGGGTTTGCTCCGGTTCCGCGACAGAAGTCACCGCCGTAATATCGAAAATCTCCGATATTTCCCCACGTCCCGACGAAAATGCTTTCCGTCGTTCTTTTCCATGTCTCACTCGTACGTTTCCCTTCCGTTTCCCCTTATCCGTTTTATCCTTTACATAGCTTTTCTTTATTCTTGCGATTTGTAAAGATTACGGTATTCAATGATGTAATTTTTACTTGTAACATATTTTGTTACATAAAAATTTAGACTTTATAAATATTTTTATAATGATTTTATTACAACGGCAATTGTAGTCGAATTCACTGATAAATGTGACAATTGAATCTTTACAAATTCGTAAAATATATTTTTAATTTATGGCGACAGGATCCAAGAAAAAAAGAGATGATTTTTTTTTAGAGATACAAGATTAAAGACCAGATCAATATTTCGGGCAAATGATTTCCTCAGATATCGACATTCTGGATTTAGCTTCGTGTCTCGATAAAAACAGGTCGAAGAACATGCTCACTACGAAAGACGCATCCTAAAAGAGCGTTTCTTGGGACCATATTGGCGGGATTGATGGTAATGGCGTTGGTGGTTGTCTGTGCCTCAGCTCGATCGGCGGTGAACACGGTGGAGATCCCACGCTACTCTGACTACTACTAGTTGTCGTTGAGGCTGGTTGCGACCTATTATCAAAAGGTTTATCAATTAAAGGGAATAACGGTAAAATGTAAATATAGAGATTTACCTGGAGGTTTCGACAGCGGCACTGATGGTCAAACATTCTTGGCAGGGTTTATTACCGGCTCGTCGCCTGGGCACGCAGCCCGCGCATCCGTCCCATTTCTCGGGGATCCGCTTTTTCCTAGAAGGCACCCGTAGGAACCGCCGGCAGCTTGGCCCAGGCGCGTCCGAGTCCGTGGAAAAACCCGAGACCTCGTCCTCGGTGTCGATGCACTGCTCCTCGTCCTCGTTCTTCAGGAAGACTGAGTCGGAGCCGAGCGACCTGGTGTCTGGATCGGGAGGATCCACGCTACCCATCGATGCCAACGGCGCTCTTCTGCCCGACGACGCCGCCATAAGGCTACCGACTGCCCCGGCATAAAGACCGACCTCGCTACCGCACGGCGATAAATCCGGAGTTGGCTGTATTACCTGATCGCATTGCAGAAGTTTTCAATGAATTTCAAGTAACTCCAATGGTTTAATCCATTTTTATTTATTATTTGTGATAGGCGAGTTAAATTATAATCTAAAATGAGATAGTAAAGCCACTTTATTGTTATGTAATAGAATTATAACAGTTAATTGTATTGTTTAAGATGATGGCGATTAATGAAAATAATTACAGAAAAAAGGAAGAAACGCAAAACAATTTCTAAATCAAGATCATTCGAATAAGACTACTGGGAAAATATCAGAAACGATCATTTCAAAAGATATGCGAAATCGCAAATATCGATGTACCTGGATATCGATAGGGTAATATAAATCCCATGGCTCATCGTAGGCGGCGTGACGCGGGTAGGATGGAAGTGGCGGAAGGCACGGCATTACCATGGCTGAACCCCTTCGTTCCAGATAACTACTTCCAGTGCTGCTACAGGTGACCGAGCTACATCTTCTGTAATCGACCGGGGGAGCCAGCCTCGGTTGCCTCATTGGCGGTGCCAGCAGGGCGTCGTATCCACCTCCGACTGAGGCAAAGCGAGGTGCCACCACGGGTGAACGAGACTGGTTCATCTGATGTAAATATTTCTATCAATTACAAGTGCTTGGCGAACGGGCAAATTACAAGCTGAATGTAACTCTGTTAAATAGAGAGCACTCTCGGAAACATCCCAACGGCTCTTTTGGCGTCAGTCCAACATTTTTACGTTCTGCCGGAAAAAGTTTTAAAAACTGCGCGCGATTCAATCAATAAATGATGCTTCAACGTAAAATCTTCTCGTCAACATGCTCTAATTGCGTTTTATTTGTTATTAAATAAAAATTGTCTGAGAATGAATATTGTCGTAATGAATACTGACAGTGTAGTTATATATTTTGCAATTTCTTGCAAATATTAAAGAAAAAACTCAACTTTAAAATACTTAAAAAATCTTTCAATTTCTTGGTGAAAATTGAATTGACAATTTTGTCATTTTGTTATGACGCTAACGATGACTGTTAGAAGAATGTACTTAATTTTAAAAATACATAGACACTTGTCAATTATTTTAATGGAAATGTTTGTTACCTCAACGCACAACGATCTTCTCGGACCACGGCCCGGTCTGGGTGGTAACCTGGCGATCGCTTCCAGAGCGGCGGCGAGAGCGCGTTCTTCGGCTTCAGCTTCCGCGACCGCCGCGGCTGCCGCCGCAGTCAAAGCCGGGTCCTCCAGTTGTTTGCTCGCTTTGCATCTGGTAAATACATAAATCACATTGAAATTGCATTTTTAACGGCGAATGCACAAACGGTTGTTTGGAGCATCCTCAAAAATCACCTGCTCTTGTAAACTACCAGCAGCACCATCAGGCTGAAAAAGCCGCCGAGGGTCGCGGCGATCCGTACCCCCGTCATGACGTCGTACGTTTTGTAAAATTCGATTTTGACCTGTTCACGCTCGCTTAGGGTCGGCGTTGCGTTTGGCAGGAACGTCGTCGGATCTGTCGTCGTCGTTCCTGTCACGTTGCTGCCGACACTCCCCATTCCTGCAGATCAAACAGATTCGCTGTCGTTACACACGCGCAAGAAAGACAAGTATATAGATTTGCGGATACGAGCTGAATGCTGATACTCTGCAAATTGTGTTTGAGCTGAATGCGAGATGTCTGTAAATTGTTTGCGAACATTCTCAAAAAGATAGACTTAAGTCCCGAAGCTTGTGAGAGGCCTTCTGTGAAATGCAGGGCTGTTACGCGTCTGTCACTGCGCGTTTCTGTGGGAGTAAAATGTACGAATAGTGAATATAAGATTTCTTTATCTGTTTGTCAGTTTAATTTAATTTAGCGATTGAACTGTATGATAAATATCAAACTAGCGATGATAATCTCGCTGATGAAAGAAAGAGAGCAAAACACGGGAAGGAAGAACAATCACGTTAGAAGGAACTCAACTACTTGCAAGTATTTTTAGGGAGAGGAAAAAGTGCATAAGCTATAAATCACATCGAGAGCATTTGTTTACCGAACTGTGTCGGCCAACGTGCGCTGACTGGGCTCGAAAATGGAGTGACGGCGCTGAATTTCCTGGAACAGAATGAAGGCGCGCCGTCAAAAAGGGAGCTGGCATTCATCCGGCAGGATTTTGCATTATCACGAGAGTAAGAGAAAAAATGTCGGGACGAGAAGAAAATCGGCGGAAATAAAAGTGGGGACACACGCGGAAGAGTTGGAGACGAGGGCGAGGGAGAGAAGAGAGGGGCTTAAAGAGGAGCACACGTACAGAGGGAGAGGGCCAGAACCATTGAGCAACAGTCGACGGAGAAAATGAGAGGTGGTACGAGGTGGTACATACACATTGCTCTCGTCGGGCTTGGCCGGCTAGCATTGTGTACGTAGAGATGGTTGTAGGTTCACGTATTGATTCCACCTTTGCGAGCCTACCTCCAATGGTTAGGAGCAACGGAGCGTACGGCAACGAATCTACCAAACCAAAATTTCTTCTAGAACGTTGTCGTTCGTTTTGCCGTCAAGCTTTTCAGGGATTCAGGATGTGAGGATTCAAAGCTGGGGCTCGTCAGGACGAGCAGGAAAAAGGAAAATAGAAAGAACTGTCGTCCTCGAAATATAATTTAGCTCATCATACTGAGACGCAACGCGGATTTTCTTGGTTTCAGAGTAGGTCGCGCGATATTGATGTACAATATCGTTGCGAAAGCTGGACAGCAATTTTTACAATTGACAAAACTCCTTAATGCAATCGCTTTCAATTTTTATCGTTGAGTCACAGACGAGCAAGACGAGCTTTTCTATTCAAAGAGCATCGTAAGAGCTGAATTTAACGACGCGTAAAGCCCAGTAACTTCAATATTTCGAGAAAGCGAATAGTGACCAACATTAATATATAATATAAAATGAAAAAATTTTTCAATCTTTAGTTTAATATTAGTTTCTGTATGCGAAAAATCATAACCATATATTGCGAATCGATTATATTAGCCTTGCAACCTCTCTTAAAATTAATTTAGCCTTTCATATTTTTAAAGTAACATTAATAAAAATAGAAGAATTATTTACAATTAAGTATCTTGAAAATCTTTTGCTGAGATCCTTTGATATTATGAAAAACCTTAGAGGATATTTCAGTTTCGTGAAAAATTGAATATCGCTTATTTCGCTAGTAAGTACGTTTCAAACTTATATGACATTACTGAATCGACAATCTACCCGATGACCGAAAAATTTCTTATTTATTTCTTCCAATCCAATATTTCAGATTATTGGGAGAAAAATCAGGTCTTTACATTTCGTTGGGCATTTTGTGCTTCGAATTTAACAAACTTCTTCGTTTGAAGAGACTAATGATTTAATAAAAAAGATAATGGCTTGACAAGAGATACCGCCGCTTTTAAAACCTCGTCTTGTCTCCATTGATTCAACGTCCTTAATCACTCGGGTTAGGTCAGATTAGGTCAGACGACAACCTGTGGATGCTCCACGTTCGAGAAGGTTGTTCCATGTGCTCTCACCAGCCGTACCCCCGTAAAATTAACGGCGTGGCAAATCCCCCAGAGGGTTCCCACCCAGAATTCTCACCATGTAGTAAGAGCTATTTACTATTTGGTGTACAGGACAATTGAAAAGAAAAATCTTACATACGTCAGCGTGAAATTCCTATAAAGATATTATTTTTATTAAAATTTCTTATAATTAGCATATTTTTTGTCTTTTGTCATCAATTGTTACTCGATATATAGAATATTTCAATCGAAATTAATGAATCTCACTTTTGGAATTTTTGAAATAAAATAAATTAAATCTTTTTTGAAAATGAGAAAGATACGTGGTTAATTAATTTTCAATCTACTTTTATTAAATACTTTTGCAATTATAATTTTAAAAATATAAATTCCTTGATAAATATTTTAATTCGAGGACTGTTTAAAAAGCACGTAATGTTGAAAATTGAACATTTGTGAGATGAATAATAATCTCTTTTGATGTTTTTTGTTACCTAGAAAATTTGTTATCAAATTTGAATTTGATGAGAGGCGACTCGTTAAGCCATCCGTAGCATAAAGGGTAAGACAAAAATAAAATAGCACTTTATTCTATCAAATTTCATCTTTTGAAGGGTTTATGCATTTTTTATCATTCTGAAATTAATTTCTGACAGAACGTTCATGCAATTTACGTGCCGTAGATTTGCGTAGTGTAATCTTTTCATAATTCAAACATTTAAATTTTTTATCCGGCAGGTAAAGCTATTTTCCGAGTAATTCTTGCGGTGTTATGGTGGTACGCGTAGGAACGCGCGCGTTAGAAAATCAACACGTTACATCGCATCTTCGGCTCGACTGCATCGGCAGTTGGCGCATAACGAGCGATTGAGCATATCGACTTACGCGTTACCCGTTACGCGTTCTAACGATCGCACCGTGCGGCTTGCATATAACACCGCCGATGAAATTTTGAAGAGGATTACCGTGGTAGATCCTGCTGCGCGCATGTGCTATTACGCGGCATTAAATTTGCGTACAATGCAGCCCGAGAGTCTGCCGGAACAGCGAAGGTATAATATTAGACGGGCGTAGTATAATCAAACGGTTACGTTCCGGTGAAGTCAAACATACAGATCGGTCTTCTTGTTCTTTGGCACCGTTTGCTCAAAGGAAGTAGAAGTAATCTGTGCCTCCCGTGCGCTTCTCCTCGTCTTTTTCGCGTTAACGACAGCTGAAGCGAATCAAGCCTGTAAAGCCTGAGGATCGTTTTTCTTTTAGCCGTAACTTAGCGCGATTATCAGTTTGTTCAATGAAGCCGAGAAATCTCTGAAGAGAACTCTGTAAATGTCTGTTATCTAATTGTGTTAAGACTTGAACGTTCATTTAAGAAACTATTTGAGTTTTATTTAGAAAGTGCAGTGGAAGCGAAGGCAGCTTTTTGGATTTCTGTTCGTCGCAAGAATTTGCTGGTGAAATTTTGAATACATTGTAGTCTTAAAACTTACAGTCTTAAAGCAATATGCTAATTGTTTTAATCCCTTAGATATTCGTCTATAAAATTGAGTTGTATTATTCGGGAGAGAGAGAGGGGGGGATTTTATTTTGTTCGCTGAATAAAATTTTACTCGGAACTTCTGAGAAGCTGCGTGCCAAGAGGTCTCGCCGAGACTTGTGCGGTGTGAACGAAACTTTCTGAAATGCAAATTTGCGCCGCGCCTAACTTTCGCGGGCGCGCGCGAGACGTCCGAGATGTATCGACGTCCGAAAACTCCGTCCAGGTGAGAAAGTTACGGGGTGAACAGATAACTTTTTAAATATTCGCGAAAGTTTGCGCGCTACGCCGACGCGCGTAAATACCGCGACGTCGGAACGTCGGGAAGCGACGTTTCTCCATTTGGTTCACGAAACGATGGGTGAGTCTTATCGACATCCGGCATACGCCATTTTTCCTCTTTGACGCCCGGCAGACGCGTGTTATCATTTCCACGTCGGCAAACGGTCAAAAAGGAGTGGCGCGACATTGGGTGAAAATGGGTCGTCCGATAATTCATTCCCTCGAAAACACCGTTACGATATATGTATGGATTTGGGTTAACTTCGTTTCCACGATTTCACAGCTATGGCGCGCGCATCTTTCGCTCGCTTCCAGACAATATAAAATTTATAAGTAAACGTATCTCTTGTATTAAAGATTAATATCTATTTTCCTATAAAATCCTGCAAAAGTATCTATAATTTTTATGCGAGAAAAAGAGAAGCGCTGACTATTCAATGTGAAAACATGGAAATGAGGGGAATTTCAATTTGCACATTAACGCATTAAGTATACTTTATATTTTAAACATTTTACAATTTTTATATGATGCAAATTTATTATTAATCTCCTGTTTAAATTTCAATATGTTATTTAGCGATAAGCTTATCGTAATCCGTACACATCTCGAAAGCAAATATCTTTTTTATCAAAAGATTTATCAAAATTTTTTTGTCAGTCTCGATGATTTACACGTGGTCGAATGTTGTACATGTAGCAACATATTTTTTTTTATAGATATAGATTAATACGATTACACATCAACACAATTTACAAAAATTACAAGAGATACTTAATTGTATAATCTTTTCGTTTAAACCGAGATAAGATTAGCATCGTAATATATGTGCAGCATTCTAAGTATGTAGAACATATAATATTATTACGTTAAATTAAGAAGAACGTTTTGTAACTATGCAAAGCTCATTATTATGCCACATAAACATAATATACTGCCTTATAGCAGCTTTGCGAAATTCTGTTCGTAAATTCAGTGGCTGTTGACTTAACATTATTACTGCACTATCTCTACATCCTTCACATATCCCATTTTATCTTACCGCATTGAAAAGACTCGAGTGCCGATATTAACGTGTATCGAGCCGTGTCTATCTTACTCGACATCCTGCCAGCACGGAAGTACGATATCGTTTTGCACAGCGTCGAAATGAGCAAAAGAATTAAAAGAATATCGGGCGGGAATGCTGCAGCCTCGGCTGCAGCCGATAATCGGATTCTAAAAAAGCGTACGTCTCGAAGCGCCATGGATTTGGGTCACTGGTTCGAGGCCTGTTGAATGCCAGACTGTTCCGCCGATTTCGCTACTGCCTCACGGATTATGATCTTTACTAGGGTCTCTCCGCGGCCAACGATATATACAGGACCATTTAAATATCGAAACTCGGACTGAGAGATAGAGTGAGAGAGCGATAGAGAGACGAAGAATCATGGATCAAATCGACGAACGGATTTGTCTTGTTTCGCGATTTCTTCATCCTGTGTAAACAACGAGACCGCTTAGCACCGCGAAAACCAGTTTCAAGGATTTGTAAATAGCTCGAAAACTTAAGTAACAAGTAATTCCATTTGAGTTTCTCCCTGAGCAAATTTCAGCGATATCAACAACAGTCGAGTTTTTCCCAAGCTCTTGAAACTCAATCTTGTGACATTAAAACGATAGTTTCCCGTTCGTTAAAATTTTTTATTGTTTGTTAGATACTTTGAATTGATTAATCTTTTAATGCTATAAGAAAAAACATAAAACTATTATAGATTTAGATAAGAATGGTTTAAAACTTCAACAGATTTAATGGTTCACTTGCTGTATATATATTTTTGCCATAGCACGTATTTTGCCATAGTATATTAAAATAAATTTTCACACACTTGAAGCATTAATCGCGCTTGAAAGACCGTCCCAATTAGCTGGATGTCATGCTACAGAGATTATTGCCACTAGGGAATCGAGAGTCACCAGGAACAAAGAATTATTCATCGCAGATTATTCCGTTAATTGCAACTTATTCAGAGATGCGGAATATTCTCTTGTTTTATTATTCTATTATTTCTACGAAGATTAATTCATAGAAATGCACACTTTTGACTCTGTTATTAAAAGCCGTAATAACATCAGCATGTTAAAAACATGCAGATATAATTCGAACCAAAGTCTTAAGAAGTATTTTAATAGTAAATACGAAATTGTAAATTCAATGAAATGTAGAGATATATTTTTACAAAGTTCAAAGTTTCGAAATATAATATATTTGCATTTTGAAGAAAGAAAAATGGGAAGAAAAAGAACACGGGAAGTTTAGTTGGAAAGAATAGATTTACTAATTTGAAAAAATATTTCTAAAGATTTATAGTTGTACGACTGTACGGTGATGTGCATTCTCGAACGAATCATCGGAATTCCGGAATGATTGTTCTCTTGGATACATCGAATAGCTAGGGGTCGACGCGCGAAAATTCGGTAACGAGTACGTCAGCGATCTCGTAACTCTGGGTTATGTGCAAAGCGTGTGCAAAACGGGTAAAGGGCAGGGAGTAAAGAGGAAAAGGGACAGAATCGATAAACCACCCTGCCAAAGCAAGCTTCGCTTGAGCGAAACGCGCGACACCTTTAACGTTACGTTCGCCTCGGTCAAGTCGAAACGTAACGATATTCTGTGAAATACGAAATCATAAATCAAACGAGTTCGCCGCGACAACTGAGTCAATGGCGGCATTCAATGCGGAGCGTAGATTTATGCGAAGAAATAAAAATGCAATCGTTTTTAGGGTTTTCCGAGTAAGGATACGAGCGCGATAATCAACCGGGGAATTAAACAGATATCTACATGTGAATAAATCTGGAATTAAATTCGAAATCGTATAGAACTGACGACGTCCAATTGAATCAGAGATAGTCAATCTTTCGAGGAAAAACGGTAATTTTTCACAGTTTTGCGAACCGTGACGCAATATATCGTACAATGGAAAAGATTTAAGAGCGAAGATGATAAAACACGGATTGTTAATTCGAACGTAAACCGACTGTGACTCCGGGCGGCGCGCTACGTGTGTGTATGACGAAGATAAAGAAAATAAAGGATAAAGAGGACAAGGGTTGGAATCGATAAACCATTCCGCCAGCTCAAGCTCAGCCCAGTTCACCTGAAACTAGCCGAGCACTGGATAACATTGTAATATCCATTGTGCCCGATGGAAAAAACTCTCGTGTCGGGAATCATTAAAATCCAATTTTACAATCGGTGACACAAGCTGACCAGAAATAAGCTCTTAATGGGTTCGTAATATCTTTCGAGGATCGCTCTTGCCGCGTAATTGACAGTTATTATCTTCCAGTATTTGTTCGTAATTATCTTACTTGTTATTGACATTTATGTTACTTGAAATTCTGTTGTTATGTTACTTGAAATTCTATTTGTTCTCGTCTCGGTTTACTTGGCATTGTGAAATGTAATATAATCTTTGTTACTTTTCAATGTTATATCTGTTGGAGAAATTCGAGAGAATGCTAAGTAAACAATGTTTAACGATTAATAATAATAATAATAATAATATAATTCTATTAATTACTACATCAGCTATTACAGCGTTAACTGTTATCTTACGTATTGTGCTATTATTGATTAATTACTGCACTAATAGCATGCGTAGAGTTGAAGGGTCAAATGAATAATTAAATCGAACGTCTAAAGAATAATTCAAAATATTGATTGTTAATTATACGGAATTTGTTTAAATTGTATTATTGAACCGAAACATGCGGACTAATATATCATCAACGATAAATGCCCATCGACCGAAAGTAATGCGCTGCTGCAGGCAACATCCTCGAAGCCCTCTTCCCTTCCTATCCCTCGTGCTCGAGCATATTCAATCGTCGGTGCGCCTCCCTATTTTGTATTCACGAATTCCTTGGCCAAGGATGTGTTCTTAAACGTCTGGGTCCGCAGTGAAAATATCTCTCTTCCCTTCAATCTCCAAGACGAGATACTGCAGCAGTGCGATTCTGATCAGCGCAGTTTCTCGACGGCCTACTATACACACTGCCTAACCCAGTTTGGCGTAAAATGTGATGATGGGTGGAATAAATATTTTTTGCGACTTTGTAACCCAATGAATGACACAAAAGAACGACGAAAGAACGATGTTGATTAAATATTCCTTTCGTCTTCGCGATAAGAAATGTATCCTCTGTGTTTAACTGATTGTAAAATTGCACAACTTTATCTCTTAAATCTGCTTTGTTAAGTTATATAAGCGAAACGCGCCTCCACGCTGAGAAGAAAAAAGAAAAAATAATATGTTTTTAAATTTATTTTGGTTCGCAATATGAAAGATTCTTTTCGCAAGATATTACCGCTCGCGAATGTAGTGTTTGTCAAAACGGTCATCGGGGTGGCAGGTGCGGCGGAATCGAAGATCGATTTAACTTGCTTACAATGCCATTCTACGCAGGTGTTGCCATCTAACTAAGGTGCCATTTCGCGCACGCGGAGCCCATCGAGGAGTCAACGTCTCTGATGTATGGCACGGTATAATTGAGCATTCTTGATTCACCGATATTTCTTAAGACAGACTCTTATTACATTCGTCGGGACCACGTCTTTTTGGGTCCAAAGTTCATAGAAACATTAAAGTGATGAATAACGCAGTTAAACGAGATGCCCTGGCAAACAGGATCAGTGGCGAATGAAAAGGAATATATAATTCCTTTCGTTCTTTAATGAAGAAATTAATTACTGCAGGATGACGCTTCGTAGATACGGCCGTCCTCAAAGAACTCGGAAACCGTTCTCTTTTACTGTAAAAAAGTCTCCAATTTATTATTATATCATAACCGTCATTAATTATGACTGCTAATTACTCCGTAATCGTACACGATAGTCCATTTATTTGATTACATTTCGTCCTAATCCTATCTTTAACTGAACTCGTCGGATCTACGTTTCTTTTATCGATGCCGCGATCGTCGGATCTACGTTTCTTTTATCGATGCAGCGATCGTCGGATTTTTCTTGGTTATTAGCACCATTGCTGATTAAAAAATCAATTAAATGCAAGTCCTTTCGGATCACGAAATCACGTTTTCTCTCTGAAACGACTGAGACAGTCCCGGCTGGCTGGCTGGCGTGTTAATATTTGCATTTCATTTCCATTCGCCGCTTTGGAATATGATAAATTCGGCCAACGGATTTTCTTACATGCGCCACTGCGTACAAAGCGTTCGATCGATAGCCGAATAACGAGGAAATTAATTAATTATTACGCGTGGTCTGCGCGTGAGAGACGGGCGCAGCCACGGTCTCCGAAAGAGGCGGCTTCACGGGATAACGATTACTCAGAGCTTGATATCGCGCGTCCTGATGGTGATAAATGTTACTTCGAAGCCATTTATTATCATATGCCGAACCAAATTAACTTGAGCGCACACAACAACAGCGTAACGTAGAAGTGTAAGTCCTGTTGAGAATCTAACACAGAAACTTCTTGACTAACAAATGGACTTTAAATGTGATTGCTTGAGCCTGGAGATAAATATCGATCATGCCTTCCACTGCCATTCATCCCTCATTTCTTTGCTGAATGTGTCACAGCGAGAGAACATTTTTTCTATAGAAAGCATAATTAGTTAGAGCCGCGTTGTTCGCAACATCGTTGATATTTCGCGAATTGATTTTTCGCTCAGGAGAGTTCTTCTTTTAAGGAAGATCTTCGCTCGCGAATTGATTGATATTGCGGATCAAAAATATAATTCCCAAAATAAAATTAGTGTCAATTTGTTCGCATGAATTAATTAGTCTTCCCTAGTCGGGCTTACGTCGACTTTAATAATTATATCGTACATCTTCGCGCGACGTTGCGAGCGAGCTACTCCGAAAGCGAGAAGGGACTCGCCGAAAAGGGTGGCTGTGTGCCGCAGGTGTGCCGAGTCGAGAGCAGGCAGAGTTTGCTGCGGCTGTTGGCCGACACAGCGCGGCACACGGCGCTATGCTTTTATTTCCTCGACTTCCTCCAGCCCCCAACCAACCGGTCGGCTGGCTGGTCGGTCGGTCGGTCGGTCGGCCTGCCGTCTGCTCGAACGAGAAAGGTGAGCAGCGGAGGGTGGCGGACGCGCTGTAGGGGCGGTCGGTTGGGCTGGTAGGAGAGGCAGGTATCGATTCCATCCTGCATGGAGAGGAGAGAGACCACCACCCTCCCTGTTCTCCCTGCTTGCCTTCCCTCCCGTCCCTCGTCAAGTCCCCCGCGCAGCCCACGCACTCCGGGTCACCGGGTCAAAGCTCACGGCCGCCGGCTCACTGTTGCTTCTTCGAAATGGGTCTCTCGCGGCTGATGCGCGGCAATGCGTGCCCCTATTTATTTATTTTTTTTTCCCCTCCTTTTGGAACATATACGCACATTCGTGTTCGTTGATTTGCCCCTCTGTTACCGCGACACCGTGGGATTAATCCATCAGGCTCGCTCGTTACTCGCTGTTGTAGCTACGTAGATTAATTGTTTCGCGTAATATAATTGAGACTCGAGTAAGCGACAGCACCCGTTTCCAGTGTTCGCCACACGTGTCTCAGTTTTAAAATTACGAAATTTTAATTTATTAACGAGATATTCCGTATCGCATGTCATAATTTAATATGGTAAAATATAATATAACCGATAAAGTATTCATTTTTCGATGACCCTGCCTTTTAAATACAGAAACATCGAGGAGAATTTAATTTACGTGAAATAAATGATATGATTCTATTGAACGAGTAATTGCACGTGCATTTTATAGACGTGTGTTTCGGCGCTCAATGCAACTGTACGAAAAGTAATATTATGAAAAGCTAGACGTCATAAAATCGTTAAGTTGTGTTTTCATCATTCTTTTCCCTACCATCAATCATCAAAGGGATATAATCTGTTTGAATTGCATAACTCATATTATACACACATACACACATACATATAAGTATATATATATATTTATTTATTTATGTTTATTGTAATGGGAGTGGCTCAGAATTAAAATATATTTAAATATTCTATAAGAGTTTTCTCAAGAATATTATGATTGCTTATGGTATATCGTAGATTTTCGTTGTTATAAATGTATGCACATACACGTGCAATCGATTAAAAAATTTTATCAGATTTTCAGTTTTGCATTACTAATTTAACTATTTTTTACTGATTTAAGCCGATTAATGACAAAACAAACAATATATTGATAATTTTTTCACAATATTCTACGTACGAACTTGTTTCCTATTTTTACATTAGTCTATAAAATTATTTTTTGCATATTACTATGTATTAATGATCCGATTAATTTACAATTTAGAAAAATTAAATATTTTTTAATCGTGATTACGTGTTCAGATATTAGTTATGTATACTTTTTTCTTCGTATTAATTTTCGTCGATGTTTCTATATTTCTAAAAGACAGGATCATCGAAAAATGAATACTTTATCAGTTATATTTCAGTTACTTAGTGTGCAGATATAATTCAATAAAATGATACTATCAAACCATTCAATTTTCATCGTAATGAACTCGATAACAGTTAAACATATTCTTACGCCTTCAAGAAATTACATATTCTTTATTTTTACGTAATAAACCGCTATATTTTCAGTTATTTGTTGACTGACCCGCCAATGGAACTCGACAGCTTGACAGTCTCCTTTAACCGGTCTACTCTCGCGAGCAAATATACCCTGACATTGTCGGTATGATATAGCAGTGATAATCCAGCGGGATAGGGTCTGAGAGAGTACAATGAGGGGAGAATTGCATTGTACATTAACTGTATAAATTTACTTTGTCCATCTCCGTCAGAGACCGCGCTAATATTGCACTGCGCTCATAAATCTTCCCATGTGTGATTATCATGTATAAAATTAACAGTAAAGAATTCATTTCACTTAATTATCGATATTAATTACAAATTATTTCAGAATTGTTTTGTTTAATAAGTTTATGTATTATTGTAAAGGTAGATTAAATTAATCAGTATAGATAGATAATCAGTAACGCGTCAAATTTATATTTTATTTTATTATATATTTGTCCGCACATAGAACTTCTTCGGTTTAAACGTCCTAAAATTGTTTAATTATTTAAATACAATTAAAAAAGAGTAAATACACTTAACTCTTTTGTGTTTTAATTATAATATCATTATTTAGTAAAGTATTGATTGCGATAATGAAAAGTTATACTATTCATTGTATATTCATGTACGGCGAGGTTTAATATTGAAACACGCAGCTATCTATACAATTTGTTAAACTCGTAGCACATGTGGCTTGCGGCTTCAATTAACGTCCAATTATTTTCAAGGCACTTAATCAACGGATGCAGACATATCGCATGCTCCCTGAACTATTTATTTCTACTACTAGTGTCTTCGTGCAGCAAATTTTTAATTTCCGAGTGGAGAGGGCTTAGTACATGCCCGTATACGAGAAGTGCATTATTCTTTTTGTCTTTCTGTCGTCGGTATAAACTGTAATTCTACACTGTTTCTTTAGAGTGGATGTTTCTTTACATATATAAAATATTTCTGTAAAATTTTTAAATATCTCTCTCTGAATTTGTGAACAGACTCATGACTTGCTAGTAATTGATGTTATACGAATTAATATGCTATATAAAATATCAAATCGTAATATCAATATATAAAATGGTACAATCGTAAAACTATCCTTATTATTATAAATCGTTTGCTACAGACATCTACAGTTCTCGTGAAATAAATCGTCAGAAATGACTTTTTGATGAGTTAAGTTTTAGAATTTAAAACCGGTGCCAAAATCATATTTTTCGAACAATTTCAAATAAAGTCATTTCAGTAAAATCTTTCTTTAAAGAGAGCTAAATCTACAAATAAAAATATTAAAAATTAAAATAGTAACTTATTTTGTTTTTTTTTTTCACAAAAACTGACACATATAATTTTAAATGCAACATACTAAATGTTCGGAATGATTATAGTACATTAAATAAACGATACCTCGAGCGATAAATAGTAATCGACAATATTATAGATAACTCGTTTGGAAGATTTTGACGTCAGTGGAACGCTTGAATAATGAAGTGTCGATACTATTGAGCGTAAATGATGTTAGAAATTCTCTTTTGCGAACCTCAGTTTCCACTGCGTAAACTTTCTCTCTATACATCTTCTTTAAGGAAACTATTTTGAGATTTCTTTATTAAAATAACGTTTGCTTTGAATAAACTTTTTAAATAAAAGTTTAAATAAAACTTTGAAATAAAATGTCATGTATTTCACGGAATTTAACTAATTTGAGAATAACATTTTTAGTTCAAATGTAGTATTTTAAAATTCCTAAATTTCCTTGTTTGAACAGTAATTTCTAAAATATCTATAATAATTCTATAAAAATTTCTATAATAATATATTTCTAAAAACTAGAAATTTCTTATTTCACGATTCTTGTCAGATAAAATAATAAAATACGTAAAAGGTTCATCAGCGTCTCTAAAATTTTTGAGGATCTACGCATGAGAAATGCATAAATGTACTTCAAGGCTGCGATATATTTTAAGAGATGTAGAATATGTATGAAAAATTATATATTAATAGCATGCTTAAGTTAGCGACATTTTTGAATGTTTGATGAAACCTACGACAGAAATATTTCTCCTTTGGAGCCACCTTTTACGAAAGTTCTATATGAAGACAAACCTTAGAAGAAGTACGTTTCCAGTTTATGCTAGTGATAAAGGGGTACCACGTTAACTCGATATCAAATATTCTAGCAGAGAGAAATTTTTGTTTGACTAGCATTTTTATTATTATTAAATTTATAGAATTAAATAATAATTTTTTAAATATTAATACTTTTCTTTTGCTTTGAAATTGGCTTAAAGTTACGCGTGAACATGTACATTACATTTTTGTTTATTGATTTTAATCTTTTATTTTATTTCATGTAAATCATACATGGCTGGATTTGATGATTGATTACATTCAATTGATAAAATCAAGTGTATTGTTAGAATTGAAAAGCGGGAAACGAAATAATTTATTCACGTGCGATCGGGTTTCTGGAGTACATCGCGCGATCTCCGAGGGAAGGTGAGAGTGGAGAGAACTGCGAATTCACATTTATAAAGGGAAACGAGAGAAGCAAATACTTGTAATCGATGTGAGTTCAAACCAACACTCAAATGTGTATCTCAGAGTGATGTGACCTCCGCTCGCTCTGTTTACAAGAAAGAAAATCTACCGTGCAGACATCCTGACGGAATGTCGTTTTCGGAACGCCGGGAAAGGATTGGAGAAGAAGACATGGAAAAGTGGCCAATCCTTCTCTTTCTCTCTCTCTCTTCCTTCCGATCCTCCCGGGTCCACTTGGAACCGATCCAGGAAGCGGCCACGGAGAATTTTGCATGGAGAATAACAGCGTTCCTGGGCTATTTGGAAATGTTGCGGTAGACGGAGATCTCAATTCGAGAGAGGCGAAATGTGAGGATCGATTGGATTGGAGAGGGCAGGTCTCACGAGGGGCGAAAGGGATCCCGAGAACAACGTGACCCATCGAGATGGAGAGAGAGAGAGATTTAAATCGCACCGGCGCCAAAGCGAGGATACACCGGATGCTCGGATACCGCGTATACGTTTCCGGCGGACGGCGCATAAATCGACGATAGATCATTCGTAAAATATAGGCTCGTTGATCCCCTGAAATTGGTAATTTGCGAAGGGGCTGTCGCAGTCGCGGTCGCGAGATTAACAGGGGGATAGGTAAGCTACTGTACAATTTCCGACTAATAGATTTTCGAGTTACTGGCAATTACACGACTGCGTGCGCCCGCATGCATCTCGATAATTTATGCAGCCGATAATTAATCTCTACACGGAATGCATTATGACGGCGTACGCGTGCGTACGCGTTATACCTACTACTACTATCGCGGTGCACGCGCGGCTGTTTGTCAGAAAACCTCGCGGTGCGCGCCGCGGGTTTTGCACGGGTATTATGCACTGGACGCGGACTCTCTCGCGACCGGATATATTCCGGCCGTTGATGGATTGCAAATATAATAACAAGGTGGTGGCGGTGGGTGTGCGCCGGGCATCCGAACGTGGTTTGCCCGACGTGCGCGCGGGAGATGTGTTTACAGCTCGCGGTTGGTGTCGACTGCCGGGAGAATAAACAGCAGCTGGGCTAATCTGCAATGCAGATGCAAGTACTTCTGTAACTTGTAACGTGAACATCCTAAGAGACTCTTGACAGCGCCAACTAGCCCGACCCGGCGAGTTGTAGACGACCATGCATATGATGAGGGCAAATTTGCCAATACCACAATGGCCGCTCATATGCAGCTTGCGGTATTCTGCATGCGGACAATATCCCGAGTCGAGTGTGCGCCGAATGTCAACAATTCTTGGCTGCGGGATATATTTTGGTAGCAATTTCGAGTATATCAAGCGCGCATATCGAGTCACTTAATTACACGCCGATTACACTTTTATTTAATTTATTAATTAAGCTTGAAACGTTTATTCACGTTTTTACACGGAATCAAGTTATTTATTTTAAAGATTATACATACATATATATATATATTCACGCCGCGGTACATGAATATTTGTTTGCGTTCCTAGCTTACGCAGTCCAAGTGCAATTAATATTTCGCTTAAGGTAGTTAAATATTAAAACTAATGTTTCATCTCGTCCATTAGGTGAAAATCAGGGTTTCACGTTTTGTTTGTGAAATAAATGTTTCCTTTGTGGAACTGTAACCTGACGTAAAATACATAATTATATTTTTTACGGAACGTGATTTACAGCCAATTTTCGTCGGCGCGTATTTACAAAACGTTGCCGATTGCGCGGAAGAAGTGGATTCCTAAGGTGCAAACAGGTATCCAATCAACAACTGTTTGTTTCGAAAAAAATATACACTAGCTGTAAAACGCGAAACAAACATTTAAACCTTTTATATACAACGCAACGTTCGTCAACGTCGTGCCGAAATAAAAATATTATCGTTGTGCCTTTTCCCATCTGCGATAGCGAATCGTCAATAAACTCACAATATCGCTATGGCGTTAGGGGCATGCATTTAATGGCTTTCTGAAAGGATTCAACGACAATAAAAATATGTTTCCAGAGCGAGCTGGAAGAATTTGTCGAAATATTTTGATCAATATCGCTTGTTTTTGTGACCAAAACTCGGGTAATACGAGCCATCCGTAACTTGAACGTAGACGCGATCTTGTCCCTTGCCGATCCAGTTAAAACTAATCGTGAACATGTGCCGCCAAATTGCTCGGGACCGCGCTCATACATCCACATTTCATATCCCACATATATACCTTCGAATGTCGTCCGATTTTGAATTTTATTTGTGTATTATACAGAACGTATTGCACAACGACTCGTGCAGGAGCCATTAAAAATAAAAAATCGCCGAATACAATTGTTACGTGTTATGAATACGCGGAATACAAAATGCACGGCGTGTACACCGGATCGTCGGAGTTAATGAAATTTTAGATACAGTTTGAAATTTAATCAATCGGCACGAAATTTTATTTCTCCTGTCGGCAGTTATCGTTAGCGGCGTGCCCCATTAGAAATCGATACCGGTATCGATCGGATCAGGTGCAGATCGGCGTTATGGAAATAGCGACGCGCGCGCGCGCGCGCCGCTCGTCCGGAGGGCCAATAGGTGTCGGAGGCGCCTCGGTTGTTCCGGGACTTTGTTGAGAAACTAGAACGAGCTTATATCGCCTTCGATGGCGTCGTAGGGTCGTGCCTGGGTCGCGCCTGGGGCGGCACACCAACCACGGCATGGAGGACGACGACGACGACGATGACGTTGACGTTATTCCGCGAAACTCAGAATCCAATATCGCAGAACGCGCTTCATTCTCTCTGCCCATCGGCTTACTCTTCCGCCCTTACCTCTTATCGTTCCCCCCCCACCCTGAATATCTCTTTGGTGTACCACTCTCGGCGCGTCTTCTTCTCTTCTTCCTTTCTCTTCAGCCTTCCGGTTCCGCGGAAGGAGAGAAAGGAGGAATTTAACAGTCTGTCGCTCGTTCATGAGTCAGAAATTTCTCTCTTTGTTTCTCTCTCTCTCTCTCTCTCTTTTCTTTCTACCGCTCATTTTCCAATCTGTACCTCGCTATCTTTCTTCCTCTCAGATCCCCCCAGACACTAAGACTCCTGCTCTCGGATGATATCAATTCTGGGGTGGGTAAACGCCTATAGTAAACAACGACCGATATGTCGATATTCCTAGGTAGCGAAGACAGGGGAAATAGGCTGTGTGTTTGAAAGGATCGGCACCACAAAACACACACCCAGGCTCACGGGAAAGAGGCTGTATCTGCTCGAAGAAGACGGCCGGATCATAAAATAACCAGACAGACATGAGAAACTTCTTTATCAAAACCTTCGAAACTGTTTTAGCCGAAAAGAAGATATCTCCGATTGAAATTCAGATATTTGTTATTATATAGTATTTTTTTACGAACAGCTACTCCCGCAGATTTTTTTTCTTTATCTCGTAAATCTCTGCATTGAAATAAACATTTTTACAAATTTGAATAATTATCGTTAGGAAAATTGAAACGACTAATAGAGATGAATGAATGTAAAGTATTACGTGATACACTCGTATTATAATCGCATATAAAAGCGTTATCAGAGACTACTACATGAATTAAAAACTAACACTGTGCAAATTGTCTGGTTATGCTTCCTCGAATATTCCATATTCGAGAAGAGAAATTTACCCTTGCCTTTTGATATCCGAGTATGTTGATAAACGATCTTCCAATAATGTTACTGGAATTTAAACGTTGTCACACGATCAGATGGGAATGAGAGTGCGAGCTACTGTACTACCCATTATGCTTACAATTAGATCGATCCTTGATACTAGCTCCGATCTGTTTCATCTCTCTGCGAAGCTGCGCTATCGCAAACAGAATCTTCTCGGTGGTTGTACTAGTTCAGTTGTACTAGTTACATTTCTCCTCCGACGGTATTGACTCGACAAAAATCTAAGGCTGTACTTCAGCCAGTTTCTTTTGTCGTGACGCTTTCACCGCACATTGTTAAGATGCATCGAGCTTTTCAAGGGAGAACTGCGTGACCTATCGCGGAATACATGCACCAGTTGCATATCAAGTACTTTCCTGCCGCTTTCTGACGCTGAGCGATGTCTACGTGGTATGGATATTTTAATAGCGGAATTTGATATTCTCATTTTTTCCCATAGCTATATGTGCGAATAACATTTAAAAATACGTCAAGTATCAATCGAACATGTTCATTCAACTTTTTCGAACCATTTATATCAATCACATTTGACGTGGAGGTAGATTGTGATTTAGTATTAGTATCCCGAAATATTTCATAATAAAAGGAACATTGACAATCCGTTTGAAGGTTCGGCTTGAATTAAAAAATATCACGCAAACGTGTGTAAATTCTATTTTTTTTATTTTTCATAATGTCAGCAAATGTCAGCAAATTGTCAAAGTTTACTGCACACGTTTTTTTTAATACCTATCATATTTTAAGACTAGAATATATAAACCGCTTATTTTGAGAGCGGCATGTAAGTCCAATTTCGAAAGCGTTACTAAATCCGGTACAATGCGTTTATTCTGTATCGTATTAAAATCGTATTAAAAAAATAATGTTTAAGTCTCAAAATAAGCTTTACTTGTTTAAAAAAAGCGATTTATATATACGAATGTAATTTATAAAATAGCTGATTTTCAATTTTAATAACCATATAATCCGGCAATATTTTAAAGAAATTTAAAGCAAACGTCGCAACGTCGTCTTTCAAAATGCAGATTTCCCAGGATTTCAATGTATAAAGGATGCCGGGTCCGAAAGCAGCTCTTTTACGAGATGTTTTATTGACAAGGCGAAAGGATATTTCCTTTTTTTGTCAGCTGGATGAGCTTCGAGTACTTAGAGTAACGAACTGGAAGAATAACTTCTTTTTCACGAAGTTTTCAGGCTAATAAAACCAAGTTTGCGTATATGTATTTATTAAGCAAATAGATATTCACTATATTGCTCTCGTGCGGAAAAGTACCGACGCGCATCCTACATTCAAGTTAAAATCTGGCAGGCCAACAAATAGGGGTGAGTCTTCATTTCGCTGTACTTCCCAGGAGAAAATTACAATAGATTTTGTTTTGTAAGCGCGGTGTCTGACTGCGCCGACGCGAGCGGCAAATTTTTAGGAGGAAGAGAATGAAAATACAATCGATTTTGGGTTTTATTCCCGTATGCACTCTTGGCCCTATGGTGACGTTATTCGACAGTATTTCGCGTTATCTCGGGTCTGGAAATACTAAAGGTGAACGAGGGTGCATTCCACCCGTTTTCCTGCCCTAGCATTGACGATATAACTACGTTCGCGTTACGTCAATAAAAGCAGCTCAGATCGGGAATCGAGTTTATGTCACGTATACACTCTCTACCCTTGTTTTAGATTGCGAGGAGTACGAAACTATTTTACAGGCAAATCATTCTGATTAGAGGCGCTTGCTTGAAAACGCGGAAGAATGTGATGGTAATAAATTCTTGCGATAAATAAAATGTCCAATAAAATACGTTTTAGTGCGGCGTAAAAAACAGATGTTGATCGAGACATCAAAAGTTTCTACAATTTAATGACCCGTTGTAACAAAGAGAGTAAATACTAGTACGTCTTCCAAACGATTCGCTGTCCAAAAGACTCAAAATAATATATATATACGTTTTATCCGAATTTGCACACTAAAGTTCTACTTAAAATTGAATATTTTTTAAATAATTAATCATAAAATTAAAATCTCTGATTTTTGATTATATTTTTCTCAGAGTAAACGAGCTAAATTCTTCGATGTGCAAATTGACAATTATGATAAAATGTTCTCGAATGCATCAGAATATTTTTTTAGAGTAAAAAGTGAGAAAAGCACATAATTTTTAATTAATTAAATGTTAGCCTGTTCTGCGTGAATTCGAAATGCCTGTGTGGGTTAGAGCATCACGCAAAAAAGTTTCACAAACTAATTTTCTGCACGTACTTTGATTAATTAGCGTATGTCGTTTCTAAAGATATTATAGATCAATATTACAGATGGCCTAGTAAATGTAGAAAATTCATATATAACATTTCTACTAATATTAATTTTATTAATATTAGCGGAAAAAATATATTATAAGAAAATATAGAAAAATATATTATTTTAATACAAGTTTTTATTACAGAGTAAAAAAATAATTATATTATTTATTTTTCATATCAATAGATAGATTTAAACTTTGTTAAATACCCTATGTAAAATTTTGTCATTGGCAAATAATGATCGTCCTTCGGTTATTCGGTATTATACTTATATGATATCTCTTTTTATCGTTAATATATATTTATCGAATGAGTTAATTGAAGCATTTTACGATACTTGAGCGAGATGCTGCAAGAAAAGTTGCGATCAATCATAGAGTTTCTTGAGAGCTTCGTCGAGAATACTTTGCGACGCGCGTATCTTTGAAAGTGCGCTAAAAGCTCTGCATCGCCGATTTCACCGCTGCGACGTACCTTACTCGAGTAATGACTCAAACCGATTGCCGTGTGTCTGTTTCTAAAGTTTCCGAAGTCAAAAGTAACCGTCTTGAGATGAACCGACTTCGCGAATCAATTGCAACGATTCCGGAGTTCGCGGTAAGGAAGGAAAGAAATCGGGGACCACATCGTGGAAACGGAGAAAATCGTGAGGGGACGAGGACGCGAGAGAGGACATTTCGCCACTTACACGAATGTACCGCAACTGATGACGAACAGAGTTTTCCACTTTGAAACCGTGTGCCGATGTAGTTGCCGAAGATTGGGCGATACTTTAGGAGACTTTTACTATCTGGAATCGAAATTCCGAGAAGACCGTTTGCTCCATTTTTCGTGAGAAATATTTGCGGGCATCTATTGTGTCGGATAATATTGAAAATAAAGGATTGTTTTTAGCAATTCTTTTTGATAACGGGAAGATAATTGCAGTAATATTTTCCATTTAAATCTTTGCAGACAAATATTTTAAGACTGTACAATATGTAAAAAATAAAATTAAGAGCTGCATACTTTGGAATTATCTATAAAAAAATAAATTTGATTTGATATCTCAGTATTACGAATCTGTTTTTTAATTTATTTTAAAAAATCTATCATTAGATTGAGAAATAAATTTGTTCTTTATATCTAAAATTAAAACATATGTACATTTTTACTTATTCGTTAAAATTTATTTTGAAAATGCAATGTTTTAGTATTTAAAGATAAATATTGGAAAGAAATTTGAAGGAATATTAAAATATTAAATAAAAAATATGAAACACAGATTTCGAGCAAAATTGTTCGACAATGTAAAGAAACTACAATGCGAGATTAATGCGATAAAATTGCAAATTAGCCATTAAATGCTTCACCATGTTAAACGGTTTCTAATTCATAGAGATCATTTCTAGAGAGAAATGATAAAATATATTTCCGCATAATGCAGTGAGAACATAATGTTGTATTATGTATTTTCAGTGGCGCAAGTCGCCCGTCTGTATGCAGAAATACATTTCACGGCATTCCGCATGGCTCAGAGCTACAGAGAAATTGAATAGCAAGCGTAAGCCGCTCGAAACTAGACGGTCATTTACGCAGCGGAGACACTGGTAATAATTGAACAAGAGTATCTTCGCGATAGCGTTAAACCGAATAATCAGTTTTGACGTTTCCATATTTCGCGTGGCGCTATGTTTTACTGCGGTCGTAGCGACGCACAATGGAGCCCATTTTTTTTTATTTTACGCGTATCATATCTCTCATCAATATTTCACTATTATAAATCAATATTGATTGTCGTAATAAAACGCTTTATACGGTGCATTATTACTAGCATCACTCTTTCGCGAGAAATGCTCTTTAACAACATATTCAAATTTAATGAAGATTGGAACTTGGCCAAGTGTATTACGGGCACGGTTTTGTATAACTATCAATTTAATCTCTTATCTTTCGTATACAGTACGTGTCTATGAATCGTTATTAGAAAACAAGGCGAGTAGATAGGTCTATATACAGTACATACCGTCAGCACATGTCTACGAAAATACTTTGTCTTCATGCATAATGCAGTGTCGAAACAAACTAAGTGCAGCGGAGTTGAGTAGACAGAGAAAAAAAAAGGAGGGGTGGTGGAGGGGATGAATCTCTGCGGAGTCGTTAGTAGTGGTGAACCGAACCGGCAACTCGAATCGCGGTAACCCAGCCTCTAAATCATCCTCCTTCTCGCGATTCCTTTCTTCCAGCCGTCGTCCGCTCTCATACCTCCGACTGGCGACCGTCACGGGCACTGCTCGCGATCAAATTAAAACGTTCCTTGAATGGGCTCGTTAACGACGTCGTGGCGTACTCGGCAAGACTCATTAAATTTATGTCGCGCAGCGGAAGTTTTATTCCAGAAACGACGAATATCTCGGAGTTGCGAGGAACCTTTCTTGTCTTTCCGCCGTCGCCGTCACGTAGTCTAGCATCGCGAATGCGACAACAAGGAACGCCCTTCGTTCTCCCGCTTCTCCGCCGCCCTTAGAAAAGGGAAGGGACGAGGGAGACGGGAGAGATGTGCAATCCCGCGAATGCGATGCACCGATGAGAAATTCTCCGCCAGGAGCGAAATAATTTGTTCCTTGGCTTAATTCATTTACTTGCTCGTAGATCTGTCCTATTTGCATTATTCGGAGGTGTCGTTAATCACGCGATTGTTTACGCTATATGACGCTGTGAAACTCGCTGTAAACTTACAGATTTACGATAGATCAACCAAAATTCAAACATTTGCCTAGTTAGCCTTGGCATTCCTACGTGTATGGATATTATCTAATGTGATGACAGTATTAAAAATTGTTTAATAATCAACGATAAATAAAGAATTAATTCTATTTTGCGTGGCTAACTTTAATTATGACTACAATCAATAGGAACAAATTTATACGAGATAATGGAGAAAAGTGGAAAGAAAGAGGTTGTTTGGAATTTTCACTCTTCATGTACACTTGATCGTATTTTGTCAAATATGCGTGCGTCAGAAATACGAGAGCTAAGTAATAGGAGGTAATTCTGTGGAACATGGTCGGATAAAACAAGTGAGGGGCAATATGTCCTTTGTTCCTACGGCCACCCAAAGACATTTATCTGCTGGGAGTTATCCGATGTCCGGCTAGGACACCACTTTTCCACTCTGCCCGTAATCGTGGAAGCGAATGAGTTTGTAAACAAGTTTGCCCCGAGAGGTTTTTCTCTTCACGCAGTCCCGTTTTCCGCTTCATGAATACAGCCATTCAGTCCTCCCAATCAAGAAAAGAAAGGAAAAGGAAAAGGAAATAGAGGGAAGGAAGAAAAAGGGGATTTTCATCAGACATTTACTCCCCTTATCTCATCTATTAATAGATAAGAAAGCGCGCTTGTAAACGTCGGAAATGGGCCTCGAGGCATTATTCAAAGATTTTCGTGAGGAGAACGCACGCTGAAACGAACATTGTACATCAGAAATAGCGCGGAAAATATCAGAGCGTGGAAAGCAGGAAGTACAGTGGCTGTATCAGACGACAGAGTATTATTTATGGCCGGTAGGGTGATATCGCGGGAAATTTTTGTCGTAAACATAGTATCGTGATAAGATGAATTTTTGCCATCCAAAAAGCTTATCTTTTATAGGCGACGTACTTGTTACAACTGATAAGACAGTTCTATTTACTTTTTCTTTATTTGAAGGTATGAGCTTATGATAATTGATATTGATATCGATTGATTAATTCATGCTATTTATTTTTAAAAAAATGTAGTATATAATGCTAAGTAAGTTTTATTTATATATGTATTAATATATTTTTTATTTCAATATATATATTGCAAAAATAAATTATATATGATTTTTCTTGATTATCGTGTTACCATGTTCAATTTTTTAAAAATCAATCAAGTAAATATATCAAGTAAATATCGGCACAGTCCCTTCTCTGTATTTCATTAGTTTAAAAAAAAATTCAAATATGATTTCTTTTTATTCCAATCTCTTTATGTATAATCAGCGTTGCGATAGTCAGTCTAGATTGAGCGGCACTAGTTACTTGGATTGCTAACGTTCCTATGATCGTGTGGCATGAAAGATGGAAATCCGTCGACGTACGAAGCGGATGGCGGAGGCGAACGACGTGCGAAACTCATTAATCACTCGGTAATTAAATCATGCTCGAGCCGGCGTCAACGGCACACGCTTAATTGCCAACCCTACTAGCCCTGGTATCTCTCAATCTCCCTCTCACTCGAACTCTCGATCTCAGTGTCCTCCCGTACGTTCCGTAAATGTCTATGGCGTCGGATCGCGAAACTTTCTGCTGCCGTTCGGCAGCGGACTGTCGCAAATGAGATTCTATGGGCTACGGTAACGATTACAAGCATATTCGGGTATCGTTATTTCTGGATTTGCAATTCTAATCATATTTCGACAGATTGAGGAAGCAAAGTTGAAATCATATTATAAATGAAAAGAGTTTCTTCTTAATAATAGAATTTGCTATGCATGTTGCTCAGGAAATCATAGTAACAGATTAAACGAATAACATATATATGATTAACAAAAGTTATAATTAACAATGCTAAATAGAAAATTTAAGCTAATTTAATATTTATTACACAAATATACAAATTATATATTTGTGTAAAGAATACATTATACACATATTTTTGAATTTTCATTTATATTCATAATTTTATATTCATATATGTATGACTCCTACATATTTTCGATAAAGGAATCTCTTATAAATATTTATAAAAAATACTACTATATCTTATTCCTCAATATTACATTTGGATTTCTAGTTGATCAGTTACTACAAAGACCTTGAAAAGTACTTGTAAAATTCCTTGAAGTCTTCGATAAATTATGTGCGAGCATCTGGCGAGTGTTAAGAACATGAATAAACATAACCACCGGAAATTGCGAGGCGGGAAGTGGGAGGTCAGTCTTGTAATCAATCAGATTCCAATTCAATTAGGTGGGAAGCTAAACAGTCGACCGCGTATCCATTTGGTCCTAACCAACTCAAGAAGCTTCCCCGATCTATTTTTTCTCTTCTCTACGAGAAGTACCTTCATCTACATTTGATTCTGTTAGCTTTGTACGCGAACTCTTCGTTTAATCCTACCTGCTTACAGTTTCCGGGATTTACCTAAAAGGTTGGAAAGGAAAATAACGTTTACAAAAAATTGCACAAATATGAACAATTCCCTTATGCAAGCAGGATGTATTATTTTGATTGGTAATTATTGGCGGATTTATCAGCGGAATTTATTTTGCTCATAGAAATTTTTTTATACCGAAGAAGAAAATAAAGAAATCATTTACTTATTTAATATCTTAACAGTCATATAATATTACGTAGTTTTTTATTAGTATTGTTTGCGTGCAAAATAGCACATCTTTTGTCTCATATATTTTTGAATAAAATATAAAAATAATATAATTGATTTTCTCTTTCTTATCTTTTGTTAACATATTCATAACATTATCTTGACTAATTAATAATTTTTTATGACGAGACCAGAAATCCTAAAGAGAGCGAGAGAGAGAGAGAGAGAGAGAGAGAGAGAGAGAGAGAGAGAGAGAGAAAAAGAGAGAAGGAACGTTGTAGTTTTAACCGCTTTACTTAAATTCAGTTAATCCTCTTACTGCAGTACTTTCGGATATAGTAAAGCGTTTTTATTACAGTTTGAAAAACGAAATACAGGCAGTTACGATATATTTTGCTTTCGATCAAATAAAAGTCTGATTACGTCTAATTCTTTCTTGCGCTATCAATCTGTGCAGCAGAAATTCCTTGAATGTTTATTTGTACGTCACGGACATCAACGTCCTTATATTGAACGAAAATGAATTACGATCCCAGATAGCTGTTAATGAAGAAACGATAAACGTTTATTTGAAACAAAAATAAATCATGTCAGGCAAGCTGCAGGAAGCTATGGATCATATAATTTGTAGTGGGGGATTATCCGTTCTTTCTTTACGATTCAAACTCGACGTCTTTTAGTATAGCATGTATAGTTAAAAACTCTTTTACTGTAATGTAAATACGTTATTAAAAAAATTGAAACATTATCAAGATTTACATTAATAACACTTTACTGATACTTTTAATACATTATAGGAGGAAATATAAATTTGTGAGGATCACTGTCGAGTCATATTTACGAACCAGTGGACGTACGATTGAAAAATTGAAGAAAGAATTAATCTCTTATTTACTTTTTCTTTCTTACTCTCTTTACTTCACTATCTATATATTAAGCTATCTGAGCCAAATTATCACAAAGTAACCAATAAGACATAAAAATTATTTGCTAATTTTTTATTATTTTTTGCTTTTAAAAATAACTTTTTGCTTTAGTTTTTAAAAAGTTATGAGAGACTCGATAGTCTAATACTAAGTAACTTTTAAAAAGTAAAGCAAAAAAATTATTTTTAAAATTAAAAAAAGCAAAAAATTAGCAAATAATTTTCATGTTTTATTGGTTACTCTCGCAGTATAAAGTAAGCCAAGTGAGAAAACCAATCAGCATCGCGGAAAAGAGGCAAGAATATTTCGAGAGTTTCGAGTATTAATTTAACACGCCTTTTTTAAGAGTGGAAAATGCTTATGTTAGATCGAAAGTAACAAATCACATATCATGTAAGAATCTTCTCAGGCGAAAAAAAGTTCTCTTGGGAGTAACTATGAGAGTAAAGATTCGATGATTTTTGACAAACAATTTGCCGTTGTGAGAAATGTGGATCAAAGTCGAAGGATAAAAGAGAGAAAAAGAACGGAGGAACTTCCATCATAAATCAAAAGATTTTTTGTTATACTTCTTTCTCCTTTTCACTATTGAAGGAATATTATCGAGAATATAATTTGCATCATTACAGAAAATCTATCAAGTGTTTGTGACAGGCAATATAATTCTTCAGAAGAATAAAAATAAATATGTTAACGAAATGTAATTAACCCTAATCGCTTTATAGATACATACTCGTATATTTATTTTTTTTTGTAGACATTATTTTCTCATCTTTTATTAACACAAATTATTTTTAATTATTTATTATTATTCTTTAAATCTTTAGATTTCTTTTAATCTTAAAGG
>VBVQ01001208.1:0-32643 GCA_011636635.1 Tetramorium simillimum
GTCCTGCAACATCTAAATAGAAAATACATAGTTGTAACTTATCTTTTTACTCTTTTTCTTCTTGTTTTAGAAAATAAATTATTTCTTTATACAAATAAAAATTATAAATATATAGAATTTTGTTATAATATGCATTTACACATACTTTCCATGGAAGCAAATATTTCAGATACTTCGAATTGTCCAATCAAATCATATGCAACTTGTCTTGACAAACGGAAATGCATAATAAAATCAACATTGTTATAATTACGCACAATGTTTTCTACATAATTATTTATTTTGATGTGTTCTATTCTTTGTATTACTCCTAGAACTGGATGTAACATTAGAATCGCATTTTCATCTACAAACAGACAGATGTATAAGTTACAAATAGGTTAGATTTTTTTATATTTATGTAATGACATAAAGTAATAATATCAATATTAATATTAAATTTGCTAGTATATTACCATCATTGTCTTCATCTAGAATTGGTGGTAACGGTGGTATTGCAATCAAATCGTCTTCATCTGAAGAATCAAACAATTCCATGTGATGCGCCATGTTATTTACTGCACTATGGCGTTTTATTTAACTTTGGTTGTACACTGAACTAGTGCCGGACTTTTCAGTTCAGTTCAGTTCAGCTCAGTTCAAGTTTAGAACCAGTGCAGAACCAGTGCAGCGAAAAAGAACAAACCTATGGATACATCTCTGTGTACCGTTTCAAGCGTAGAAAGTGTGACAGGGTACAGGTAGAGAGGCGGACGAGGAGGTGCTGCTGGCCGGGCCTAACCTAACCTGACGCGATCAGCAGATGCGGACAGACAGTGACAGAAGTCGAAGCGAGCCGCGCACTCCTCTCGGTCGCGAGGTCGAGCGTCGCGAATGCCTCGGTCGTAGCGGTCGGATTATGGCGAGCGGTAAGAAGATCGACGACCCCACGATCTTGACGTTTCCGAGACGCCACTTGTGGTCCTCGTCGTCCGACGAGGAGGAGGAGGAGAAGAGGAAGACGGCCACCCCCTGGTCGCGCCGTGGCGTGGCGGCGTGCAAGAGCCCCCCGACGGGGAACGAGGCCAGGCGGCACCTGCCGTCCTCGTCGTCCGACGAGGAGAAGACGGCTCGCTGCCGGGACGCGCAGTCCAGGAACAACCCGTCGCCGACGTCGGACCGCTTCGCCAGGAGTCGCGCCGAGCCCGTCGACCAGTCGACAGGTTAGGATCCACTGTGTACTGTTTATTATCGCGCGCGCGCGCACGCTTTGACCGTGAATTGTTTCTTCCTTCTTTCCGTGACTAACCGTGGCGTAGAGCTTGGATACCTGGAGATCCAAGACTCCAGGCTGGAGATACTTTGCTCCAGGAAAGGAGGACAGAGGGATATCTTGAAGCATGGTAGTGTGGACCCTTTGTCGTTCCTTATCCCTGAAACAAAGCATCCCAGTTGACACAGAGCTTCAGCGGCATTACATCCATGTTATAATTTTGCACTCAACAATGTAAATACACATGTTATATTAAACCGGGTACTCACTACACTGTGTAACATGCAACACAACAATTGCTACAACTGTATTTTTCTAATGAACAATAGAGTTCAAGATGTACTCACTAGAAAAGTATGGCTGCAGCAACTGTTGTGTTGCATGTTACACAGTGTAGTGAGTACCCAGCTTTGCATTTACATTGTTGAGTGCGAAATTATAACATAGATGTAATGCCACTGATACTCTGTGTCGACTGGGATGTTTTGCTTCAGGGATAAGGAAGGACAAAGAGTCCACACTGGATCTCTAGGTAATCTCTATGTAAGCTTTATGAACGGTGTAAAATGACTCTTTGTAGGTCAGGACGCGTCGTCGCGTCGCGACAACAACCCCTTCAGTTTCAAGGCCTTTCTGAAGAATGGCACGCAGCAGACGAGCTATCACAGCACTGGGGCGAGACCCAAGGTCTACTCGTCCACCACGTCGAGTCCCGGCGGCGGCGTCCTCGACAAGGACAATGTCAGTGGCAGTGTTTATTCCGGCCGGAACCCGACGGAGCTGCCGGACTTTGTGCAGGATCATCTGGTCATTGAGCAGTGTTACTTGAACCATGAGAACAATCAGCCGGTGCTACCCGACGTGGACAATCTGCCGGATTTCGCGTTGAACAGTATGGAACAGAGGCAGTCGCGATTGCGGAGCGAGACCAAGAAGAGTGACTCCGACGTCCAGTGCGACGATCTGCGGTCGTTCGATCTCACTGATACGCTGCACAAAGCCTTGCCCCACCGAGATCACTCTGCGCCGAATGCGATCCATTCGAATCACTTGGATCTGCCTATGTTCGAGGAGAGACTCAACGAAAGTGCGCCCTCCCTTCCTCGCCCCGAACACAGAGGTACCGTCTCACGCTTTCAAACGATATACGATTTATTTCCACTTCTTGGCTGTAAAGTTGAAGTGAATAAATTTATTCATTCATTCGTATGCAAGTTATGTTTCTGAAAATTTGTGAAAATAAAAAACATTTTCTTTACAGGATTTCCATTCGATTTACCGTTACCTTTTCCCGACGCCAATCCCAGTATAAATGCGACTGCACGAGATGATCTTCCGTCAGGAGGTGAAGCGAGCGTCCATAAATCTCTGCCAGACTTCTTAAGCGACGGTCCTATACATAACAGATCTACGGATTCGGAACCTACCGCGAGCATGGCAGAATCCACCGAGAGAAGGGTAAGACTGCTGCATAATGCAAGGACTCTAAGATAAGATGGTACAGAGAAGATAGAATTTGAGACTATGTTGCAGCTTTTACTCGAGAACGAAAGATTACGCCAGCAATTGGAAGCGTCTCGAAGGCAACTTAGTGAAAAGGCGGAAAGGTAATTTTATCTTGCTGGAATTTAAATTTCAGTTTGTATCATTGTTGCGTTAATTGCAGAATTCGTTCGTTGGAGGCAGAACTGTTATCCAAAAAGGAGGTCGAACACGAAGAAGCTGTGCACTTGGAAAAAGCGATGGAGCAAGTCGAAGATAACTTAAAACGAAGTACAGTGAGTACGGACAAAGATCTGCATTTCGAATTGTAAATTACAATTCCTGCATATTGATTACATTATGTGTCATTGGGAAACGATGACAGCGTGCTATTTGTATTTCGTAGAAGCGAGCAGTTAATGCCGAAAGCACGGTGACATCACTGAAGAAAGAAATTAAAGCTTTAACGGTTAGTACTATTCATGCTTGATCAACTATAATAAAATTAAATATAACTAACGTTCTGACCTGCGAATCTGTTAATTTAGACAGAGATATCTCTGCTACGAATGGAGAACAGTGAACTTCGAGCCGGTATCTCGGCGACTGGGCAAACTGAAACGAATGCTGGTGCTGTTAACATGAATCGCACAGTCAGAAGGCTCGCGCGTGATTTATTCGCGGCTGCATCGTCGGCTGAAGTATCCCTCAGGTATCCTTAAAAATTATTTGACTATCAATCATTAAATCTATTCGAGACAATTTATAATTTAAAATGTAATACTCTTTCACTATGTAACTTTAATAAGCTTCTGACCTTCTAAAAAATCTGATTGACATTTCCTATATTCTTTTGCAGACAATTAATGTCCGGCGTGGATAATCTGAGAGTACTCGCGTCGACCCTCGAAAACGTGGACAGGATAGAAGACTGGACCAAAGACTTTTTACCTGATTCCGACGAGGATAATGCCGCCGGTCCCGCAGTATAATAGAATTTTTTCTCTTTCTCTCTCTCTCTCTCTCTCTACATATATATTATATATATATATTCGTATTTTCACACTATTTCCCTTTTTATCACTTTACCATGTACTCCATCACCCCATAATTTCACTGCGTATCCATTGATGATGAGTTGAGATCCATACGTTGATCGATTTAACACATTAATGCATTGCCACGCAATGTATTGAACGCAATGAGAATTCATTAGCCAATCGTTTCTTGTTATCTACATTCGTTGCAGAATTTTTAATTCCCATCCCAGATAAACACCCTAATGCAAGATCGCTTCGATCTGAACGTATAAATACATATTATTTATGAAATATTCGTTATATTTTTGTATTTGTGACAATTTGTAAAATTTATTCAATCGAATCTATGATGACGCAGATACATTTCCGACGATATCGTTATCGTGACCTTCCTCGATTAAAGGAATATATTTTCTTAGTTATATATTGTACACGTAATGAAAAATGCATATTTAAAAAGTAATCGGAATCTCACGTGATATTATCGCAAAGCTGACAAACGTTAAACGTGTTCACTTGCATGCATCACGCAGCATAGCACGTGATGTAAAACTAGAATATATATTTTTGACAAAAAGAGATATCGAGACTCTTACACCGCGTATACGACATGTACACATGAGGCTTTAAATAGAGATACAAAACAGATGTATGTACATACGTTTAGTCCTCGATTCCAGTCCATAAATTTACCGATAAATTCAGATTACGATACATGTACATATTGCCGTTACGATATTTATTTTTTTAGATAATTATCGTATATATAGATACATACATTCGATGTATACGAATGTGTGCGTATGAGATATGCGTAATACTTTGGTATTGAAAGAAATGCGATATGTATACTTCTATATATACATATATACTCGTAGCCATATACATATATACAAATGTGCAACTACAGATGGATAACATTAATGGTGCTCGGTTTGCCAACTTTTTTTATTTGGTACTTTAATTGCAAATAAAAAAGTTGGGAAATGAATAGTATAAAAATAAGAAATTACCGGGAATCAGGTACTTTTTCTCTCGACAACAAATCGTATTACGAATTTGAAGTTAATATTTTTTTAACATTTAACATCAATTGTACGATGAATAAAATAGTAAAAATGAAGATTGCAAAAAACTGCAATAAATGAATCAAGAATATATAATTCGAAAATAACTTTATAATGCAACAGATAAAAATTGTATAAAAATCAAACTGACAAAACATAAGGAACTAAACAGTGAACAATAAGTCAAAACGCAAAAAAACATTTAACTTATTCAAGTCCCTCGAAAATACTAAGTAGATCGGTCTGCGTTTCGGTGTGACTCGTTTGTGTATTTAGCCAGGATCTGCAACCTCCCATGGGAATGCAATCGACTCCGCAAATCAGGGACTTTGTTTGAGTCTCGGTGGAAACTGTAGTGTCGTCGTGCGACCAAGCAGTCTGAGTCTGTATGTTGGACAATCCTAACTCGGAGGACAGCATCTTGTCGCACGTCTGAGTGTATGTATTGCTGTACAGCAGTTGCTCCATGTTATCCAGATTATCCGTAGTTTGCGTCTCGATGTTCGAACTCAAGGCAAACGATCTTGACAGAGATTCGGAATAAAAGTACGAAGGGGAAAAGGCTTGCTCGGTTTGCGTTTCTATGCTGCTGAATCTGTCGTCGAATGTCTTGGCGGTTAGCATAGGGTCTGCCTGAGACATCCCATCGGTTGAAGCGAAAGAATACCCTTCGACCGTCGACGTGTCTTCGACGTAAGGCAACGTCATTAAAGCCACTGTGCTCTTTGGTACACACTGTATCAAAGGATTATGACTGTGATTGTAAAACGTGTCGAATTCCGTCTGAGTTACGTTATCGTTAAATGCCTCGAACATATCCTTTTCGGGTATCGTTTGCGTGCCTGAAGTATTCTTGTCCTCCCAGAAATCCTGCAAGCCCACATCGTGGCGAAGCGGCAGCGGACTAGCCGGAAATAAATTAGCTGATGTAAAATTGTCACCGAGATTAAGATCTTCTTTGAGCAAAGTCTGCTCTGATTGTTTCGATAACGCGCGACACCTTCCACCGCGTTTATGCACTTTCGAGTCTCTCGAGTTTGCTTGTGGTGTTTGCGTTTCTATCGATTTGCCAGAGGATTTTTCCTTGGAAAAATTATTGGTCTGCGTTTGCTTAGATATTCGACGTTTCGCGTTATGCAGATTATTATTGTTAAGTTTCGATAGACTCGGTATCTTCTTGCTCCTTTTACAATCGTCCGTCTGTATTCCGACATCGGATGTACTTTTTGTTGTAATATTAGTATCCTCGCTATCTTTTCCAGATTTATCTGGATTGGGCAATATCGTGACGGGTTTGCTTACAAGTCTTGGTAAAACGATTCGCATTATCTTGGAATTGGTGTGTCTACAAAGAAATTACAAATATATCACTAAATCAATAAATTGCACTTAATATTATAATTGTGACTAAAAATGTATATGACAAATAAATAAACCTTGAGTTTTTATATTTCTCCGTTATAGCGTGCAGAGATCGTTTCGCATGCGTAAGCAATGCTTCGTACGTGATGTAAGTCTTTGAACAGGAACACGTGAACTCCACACCGCAGACTCTTGTATGTCCATTTTTAGCGGACTCAGTGGAAAAACTTTTGCCGCAACGATCGCACGCATAATTTTTCTCCGCGTGTACTTTCAAATAATGCTGGAAAGTTAACGTAGCGCTATTAATACCCTTGAAATCGATTTTTTTTATCGCTAAGCGAAACGCCGAGGTGATACATACCTGTTTCAGATATTTCATGCTGCTGAAGTATCTCTGGGAATTAACGGCGTAGATGCACGACTGCATCGGGCAGTGATAGCGTGCGTTTTCCTTCGCAATTTTGTCCAACTTTCTGCGCTGGTGCACCTTGAGATCGTGCAGCCGGTAGCGCGGCTCGTTCCTGAAGATAAGCCCGCATTGCTCGCATTTGACATTGTTGTTTACTACGCTCAGCTCCTCCGGCGATGGGCAGATCATCTTCTCGGGCGGCGATGCATCGCTTTCCGCCGGTCTGTTAAATCCCCTCGGCATTGTAGGTTATCTTGCGGCACAATTCTACATACACAGGCAGACTCTCGCCGGCATGCTGCGCGACATCAGCGATATCCGCATTGCGTACGCAGTACGACCGACATAAACAAAAGAGCGGAGATGCATGGAAAAGCAGACCTCTTCGCTATGCTGTCATTTTTACTCTTTTCTCTCGTCTCATTGCACATTACGTCTCTTTCATTTAAAATACCTGCAGCATAAAAGATAATAATATATTAAAAGTATATTTTATCGTCTCCAAAGTGCAACAAGTATTCAAACAACAGCGACATCAATATTATAATTTCCTACTCAATAATCTAAATGTAATATAATAAAATTAATATAATAATTACATTTTGTGTTTACTGGAATGTATCTTGTATACATTCTTACATATTTAATCGAGTCTCTTATCGCTCAAGAAACTTTCTCTTTATAATTCAAACTGAAGCTACAACTCCAGATACCGCAGTCGTATCTTATCGCGGCTATTCAGGATCATCTCGAAGCCAATTAGCAATTCGGATTTTAACGACACGATTACCACTTTCATGCGCTCGGACGCATCCCTCGGCCTGTCAGCGCGGCGCTGCTTGTCGCACAAGCCGGGGAACGAGTCCTCCTTCGCGCCTGGCTCGGCACGTCTCGTCGGTCCGGTCGGGTCGATCGACCTTCCGTCCGCCAACAGCGGCGGCGGCGGCGACGGCAAGTGCTCGGGGAGACGCGTGCGACGAAAGTGGACCGCGGCCGAATTCGCGAGCGCACACAACATACTGACTCAGTGCGTTCTCGCTCGTGCGGAGGAGCCGTGCGTGCGTCGAGCGGTGTCGTTTGACAAAACTTCCCTTCCGCACAGCCGCATCGTCGACTCTACGCCGGGCATCGATTACCACGGGACTCCCGCCAGTCGTCGGACACCGGGGACCGGCGATCCGCGCGGGCTGTCACACGGTAAAGTTGGACGTCGGCGGCCCCCCCCCGTCGATTCCCCCCGCGGTTTTTTCCGCGAACCACCGCGTATACGTACGTGCACCACATACGTCGTGCGGCCGTGCTATTGATTTTTACCTGAGGAGAGAAACGCGTAATCGCACACGTACTTGTGTGTACGCGGCCACGACGTCCGCGTGTAGCTGTCCAAGTTCTGTAATCGACTTCCGTCGACGCCTCCGGGGCTTCTAGAAGCGTTCAACCGCCCGGCGGAATTGTGGGGCGAAGCCAATGTGAATTGATCCACCGCTTTTAATCGCGCTTTGCTGTAACGTTTTTTTTTTCCTCTTTTTCTCTTCTCGGTTGAAGCACGAGTGCCTATTGAAGAAGGTTGACTTGGAAAAACCAATTCTGTCAATATCGGTCGGACATTGTTGTCTGTTGCTGTCTGCATTGCAATTATGACCTAAAAAAACGGAGGCTTTAAAACGGCAATAGTTGATCAGTCTAAGATTATTTTAATTTAATTGTCATGCGATGAAATTATTTCTGCTGCCAACTGACAATTGTAAACGAGCCAATATCGAAAGCCTTCTATATTTTCTTTATGCAAGCAATAATTGAATATTTTTTAGTACTAGTTTTTATCTCCGATAAAAAACTGTGCCACTGCAGATTAAATATGAAAATACAAATAAAACATTTTGATTGAATTTTGTCAGTTTCCTTATAAAAAAATTTTGAATGATTTTATACGATTAAATTAATATTTTGCAAAATTATTTATGTCTCGAAATTTTTGCACCGTGCAACGGCGCAAAATATTGTACAAAGCTCTAATAAAGCAGTCAAACTAATATATTCATTGGGCCAATCTATATGATCGTCACGTTGCGGCATTGCATTGTTTTCTTTAGTTGCATCAATAAAGCTATCATGAACTTATCGTTATCAAACCGCTCCTCTTTTCACGGTAGTTAAGATTAAGGAAGCGTTTTCAATTAAATATATAGCAAACATACATTTGAATCTGATGCGTCTTTTTTTAGATGAAGGATCTAGTTATTGATGAATTTTGCCTCATTAATACATTTATACATTTATTAAAATAAAATTATATAAAAATACGACGCAAAATCATAAGTTACATATAAATCCACAATTTTATTATCATCTATTTATAATAGATAACGCGCGAAATATTCCGATCAATTTTTAGCCTTGGATATTTAATATAATTTATTTAACTTATATATTATCTCAATGGCAGATATTAATCTCGACAAATATAAAAATCTTTTTTAATTATACTTTATTATTTTTTCAAACATTTGATAACTAGAAACTATCACTTTATCATAATCTCGAGTGTCACACGAAAACATTTTTTTACGTAGTTTTGATGCAACGGAATGATTCATTGATAGCAGAATGATTCATTATCAGAAAGAAAATATTGCTAAATAACGTCACACGAAGTTTTTCATGACAAAAAAATTGATTTTAGATTTGTCGTCGTACAATCTGTCTTATTCAGTGGAAATGAATAGAACGGCTGCTCAGTATGCCGTTAGCAAACATCGCAGTTGTCATTGATCGATGCTTAAACATTTCCAACATGCCCTTGCCTTTCATAGATTATTATGCTTTAACATTCTGTTCCGTTATAATACTTATAATATTTCAGTTTGTATATAAATAATTCCATCAATTTTTTACAATTGTTATTGATTTGATTTAAAATCGGGTTCAATTGCAAGATCAGCATTTATAAGTAATTAAGAAGCAGTCATTTTGGCACAAATGCAAACGTTTTATCATATTATTAAATGTAATTATTAAACATTACATTTGTTGTACATACCTTGGTTTGTCATTTATTTTTTCTAAAAAAAAGTTATGTGATGATGCATGTATTCTGAGGAAACTGTTTCTGACAAAAGCTTAATCACCTTGTTGCCTAAAATATCTCGGTGGTTCTTGTATTTTAAAATTGCACGTCTGGGCGGCAGAAGCAAATTAGGTTGGCTTTCTATGTGTGATAATAAAGGGACATCTGTAAAAGTTTCAATAAATGAAAGCAAATGTATGATGTAAACGAATTAAAAGTATAGTCCCAGCAAGCATCAATTAAAAATGACATGTCAATATTATAATTTCCCACTCGACAGTATTAGCACAATGTAAAAGACGTTATACGTGACAGTTACATTGAATTAAGGAATTCAAAAAATTATAATATTGATACAATATTCTTATTAATTGATGTTTGATGATATGTGTATTGGAATGTAAAAAAAGTCTTACGTTGAAAAAAATTAAATTTTAGAGTTTTAAAATGTTGGCCTCTTTTTTCTGTTGGGAAAAAGTTGTCCACATTCGAAATTAAATCTATTCCCAATTGATCGAAGAGTATTTCGTAAATGAAAGACGACTAACGGTAGATCCGGTGAGAACATTTGCGGCGCCCGAGACAGATAAAATGTAAATGATCGTCAAACAGATAGAACATTTAGCTCGTCGCGCTGTCAGTAAGTAAATGCGCAAAGTCCGCTAAAAATTTATGTAAAGCCAGGTCGCATTTTGCACGTTTCCACCAGCCTTCGCGTGTGTAGAGAAATCGCTTGCACTAATCGCTTCGAGTAAAACAGACTTGGAAGGGAGAACGCGTGGTCACGTGCACTAAAATCGTTCTCTGTTGTTTCGTTTCATTCGTATAGCGACATAGGAAGACGATGCGCCACGCTGTTCCCGTTTTTCCTGGCGAACCGAGTGAACCGGATTAGAAGAGATAGAGGAATATAGAGAGAAGAGAGGAGAGGCGAGAGAGGAACGCGAATCGATAGCGCACGATTTCGGTGGTGTCGGGTCAGCTGGTGGAGCTTTCATCCCCCGACGTCGTCAACCAGCATTTTCCCTTTCGGTTTCCCTCGGAAACACGGAGCATTTTCCTGGGGAACGGTGCCGTGCTGCTGAGAGAAGCCACCCTTCTCCGCGATGAGAGACACCGGCATCCAGGCCAAGTACGAGCAGCTCTTGGACGACGCCGGCCTCGAGATCCGCAACGACGACAAGGAGCGCAACGACGAGAATGCGTCACTGAACGAGGTAAGCCTAGATTGACAGTCTGCAGCTCTGGACAACATAATTACAGACAACATGAGAACAGTTTTCATATATGCGTGTATACAGGATGACTCTTCGTTATGTGAATGAATGAGATTTTATTCACTTCAACTTACAGCCAAGAAGTGGGACTTGGTTTACATCAGTATTTAATGACACTCAGCCTTCCATATCTCTCTCTCAACAATCCATACTCTCTATTATGTCCTTTCCTCGTTATCCTGAAATTACATATAACTGATCTATTTGTCTTTAAATAATTTATCTTTTTCTTTTTGGTTTTGATTCCATTTTTATAGCTTAATATCTATAATTTTTATTTGATTTAAAGTTTTCTTTTCTTTTTCTTTTGTTTTTCTCTTTTTTTATTATGTTTCCCTTTCTGTCCAAAACTTCTCTAACACTCTTTCCTTCTCCTTATCTAATTCTCCTTATCATATCCTATTTAGCCTTTCCTTCTCAGTCTTTCCGAAACTTCCAATCCTTTATAACTTTATAATCCTCCATAAAATGTGTTATATTATTCTATTCTTGGACTCTTCGTTTTATATTACAATGTTTAGATTAATATGCTGTCGCATGTTCATTTCTATCAATGTAGATTAACTTCAATCTCGGTTTAAATTACTTTTCAACTTTGTCAAATTTCAAAAATTAGAAAAAGAGTAACAAGTAATTTAAAACCGAGATTGAAGTTAATCTACATTGGCAGGAAAAGAGATTACTACGGCTTGACGTTTATTGAATCATACTTGTAAAATATATCAACGAAGATGTGCTACGGCGATGCTTTGACGGTATTTTGAGCATTTTCATGAATTTATTACGTCTTGGAAGAGAAAGCTTAAACGACATATACTTTTTCGTCCTGGTGTCTAAATTCATCCTTTCGGAAGTAGCGATATATATATAATTACGAAGGATACATACTTTTCTGCATGCGGGCGCGCTGCAATTAAGTTATGCAACTTCATAAAACAGCCGTATTGACGTAAATCCGTTTCTCCTCACAACCGAATAAAAAAGTTAAGCGAACGTATTGGAACTCAATGTCTAAAGAATCGACTTCAAGTTATCAGGAGTGTTACCAAACTGAAGCAAGTCGTTTCACCTTGTGCGTCACGCGCCCCAACATCTCTCCGTTCTCGACCATAGTTTTTCGATATTCAAATTCGCAACTTCAACTCGATTTACCTCTTTTTCGTGTATCTGGTTCGTTTTCAAGTGCTGAAAATACAACATACGTCATACACTGAAAATAAAATTCTGGTTAAAAACGGATGACTCAGATATATAATATAATAGAAATTCTGTTAATTATAATAGAACACAATCAAGGTGGATAGATTAATTAGCTATAATAGACTAATTACCTCTATCCGCCTTGAGCTCAATATTTTGTAAGTTATAAAATTGGAGTATTGAATTCTATTTATAATAACCAGAATTTCCATTAAGTATAATAACCAGAATATTTGATCAATCCTGCAAGATTTTCTGATTCGTCCGTTTTTAACCAGATTTTTTTTCACTGTAGTGCAGTTAGAAAGAGCAGATTTATCTTCTTCTAGGAAGGCGCGAAGTTTCGTTCGGTCAACGTCACACTCCTAGTAATTTTTCAACAAGGTGTCGTCGAAAGACGAATTTCAATTCCCTCTTAACCGCTCGCTCTAATCGATTACTCCAGAGAAGGAAGATTGACTCTCATAAAAATTAAAAACGATTTGAATGAATGATAAAACAGTCGGAGATCGTGGATTGCGATAGATGTTGCTTACGTAAGTGAAACTCGTATGTCACGAGGAAATGCTCGTCACGTTACACCTGGGCAAGGACACAAAAATGAGAGCATTGCCGATAAATTGCAAGGATTATTAATACGACTAATGGTATGCCTGCATAATAACGCGAGGTGTCGCGATCGTTTGCATCTCGGAAAAAAAAATGTTTCATCCTCCGCGTTGTCCCGCGGGGTCTTTACACACTGTTAAATGCTTAATGTCATATTATACTCAATTTGAGTCGTTTCTAAGCGTTCCTTAATCGCTATTGCGTTTACTCAACAAGTAATTAATTTACCTGAATTAATGGAGTTAATTAATATGATAATTATTAGTTCATTATTATTTAATTATTATTAATTACCTTGTTTTGCATTAAAATAACAATTTGACATACACATGATTAGTTATAAAAATATTAAAATATTATTTTCTTTTATTTAACTCAAGGAATTTAATTATTAATTGTTTTGTATTAAAATAATAATGAATTCGACATACACATGATAGTTATAAACATATTAAACAAAATATTATCTTCTTTTACTTAATTCGAGGAATTAGTTTCAATTTGACCTTCAATATTTAACAATGCAAGATCCAATATTTAGAAAACCGCGTTTTCTTCGTAATAAAATCTTCGCCGTTTGAATTTTCAATCTGAACAAATATTATTTCATCTCAGGAAACGAGGGAAGGATATAATAGAGAATATGGATTGTGTTGATAGAGAAGTACGGTTACGGATGGATGAGTGCATTAATTACCGCTGTAAATCAAGTCTCACTTCTTGGCTGTAAGTTAAATGCAATAAAATTCATTCTCAGTATTATTTCCGCAAGATATAAAATTGACTTTTTACGTTAGGATATTCTCAAGACCCCACGCGTCGACTCGTGCTACGAAAAATAGCGCGATCGAAGGGTTAAATAACGAATTAACCCGTTTCGCCTTAGCGCTTTCCTCACTTTTCCTCCTCATGGCTCGCAGCAAAAGTATAACGTCTCGTTACAAGTGGAAAAAAAAAGGTGCAGCCATACGCTTGCGCTATGAAACCGCAATGATGTCACGTAAATATAAACAGAAATTCACGGTGAGAATCGAAGCGGAGCCATCAAGCACAAGCGGCATCATCGTACTCGTATTCGGGCGAGTCTCGCTGGAACATTTCTCTCGAAAGTTCTCCCGTTATAAAATCTCGGCTGTCGGCTGCGTGCTTTCTGCGGATTCGTCGCCCTCCTCTGGAAATTTTCTGACAATGAGAAGTACGTGAGAAGATTGAGAGCCCCTGGCCGCCTGCACGAGGTGCACACGCGCCTCGTGTGACACGCGGCACAGCATTGATCCCGTAGCAGGAAGTCGGAATGACGGAGCGATGACGGCTCGACGGCAAGGGAGAGAACGCCGCAGGGAGGCCCGGGCGACGTGGCCGGGTCGCCGTTGACGTCGCGAACTCGATCGACGACGATCCCGAGTTCCTCGAGAGCGAGTCCGCGAGCCCCGCTAATAGAACAAAGATTTACGACCGCATCTCCCTCTAAGCTGTTTGACATGCCTTCTCGTCGACCTGCTCCGTGGATCCGCATGCATCCCTGATGCTCCCGATCACGTCCTCGAATCGGCGCCCTCGATATCCGTTCGAGGAAATGTATTGACAGATTGATCGGGCTGCCGCTGTCGAGGTTAACATTCGAGCACTCCGTTGTGTTTGTCCCGACGTGTGTCTCTTCGTCGGTGGAATTTCGATCGATGAATCCTCTGCCTTCGTCGTCGCTGCCGAGGTCTCTTTTCTTCAATTGAGGTTTTTTTTTCTTCTGCCTCGGTGTGTATATTTTTTTTTTTTACACAGTTGCGACAATGAGATAACGCGCAAGGTATGCCATTTCGGTGTCTGTTGATAAGAACGGTGAAAGGCAGCGTAAACGCATCGTGACACGTGTATATAACGTAATGTAATTAAAATAGATGATTTATCGTTACGCCGTTCCCAGTCAGTCGTGAAGCTGTTCTTATGAAGCACTTAACATGTCTCTCGCGTTGAATTAAATTTAACAGCGTTTAGTTTTATTTTTAACATACGTTTAATATTAAATTTAAATCCTAATGTACAACAGTATACAGAAGTGTATACAAGTAACTTGATGTGACAATGTTTTTTAAGGACAAAGAACAAGATTCTGAAATGTGGTTGACAACTGCCGAATCGGCTAGTCTTGGAGCGGAAGAGGTAGCAGCTAGATTACACGTCGACGTGCGAACGGGACTCAGGTGGCAAGAGGCTGACCATAGAAGGCAACTGACAGGTTTCAATGAATTCACTGTAAAGGAGGAAGATCCACCATGGAAGAAATATATCGAACAGGTACGAGTTTTCCAAGCTTATTTTCTATTCCTGTAATATGTGTGGAATGCGTTTGGGAAACCGCTATCAGCATCAGTCTATTTTCATTGTTCACTAAAAATAGAACAAAGATAGGACTGATGCTGATAGCGCTAATAGCGTGACCCCGAACGCAATAGCAGATTGTAACAGCGTACAATACAATTTAAATAAATTTTCATACAATTCTAATTGAATTTAAATGTACGTTTTAGTTCAAGAATCCATTGATTCTTCTCTTACTTGCTTCTGCATTTGTCAGCGTGTGCATGAAGCAATTCGACGACGCTGTCAGTATTACTGTGGTAAGTAGAGTTGACTCTTTAACTCTCATTAATCCCATGAATTTTAGTAGACATTGTCTAACCGATGCTTATGTTTGTGATACGTTCCTTTGTAGGCTATCATAATAGTGGTGACTGTTGCATTTGTACAAGAATACAGATCGGAGAAATCTTTAGAGGAATTGAATAAATTGGTACCACCGATAAGCCACTGGTAAATAGATTTGTGCTTTTTATATTACATGCTTTATTAACTATGCTATACGGTATACAAATAATGAATATAAGTCCAATCTTGAGGCATGTATCTAAATTTACGATTCTTTAGAAGTATGGTCCTTGGAAGATATGCTAACCCTTTATACGTGCAGTATTCCTTTCCCTTTTTATCGAAGAAGATATAATATGTTGTTGCATTGTAGAAGGTACTTACAGAGTAAGGAAACTTCTATGAAACTCCATAAGTTCGATGCAATTAAAGAAATCCCGACTAAGAAAAATTGTAAAAAAAACGTGGTTTAAAATATTTACTTTGTTAAAAATTCTTTATATTTTGCTAATTATATTAAGATACGTTTTAAATTAAAATTTTACGTTTACGTTGCATTCCAATATTTTGTTTCCAGTTTAAGAGAGGGCCGTGTGGAGACGTTTCTTGCACGTAATTTAGTTCCTGGTGATATAGTATATTTAAATATTGGAGATAGAGTACCTGCCGATATCAGAATATTCGAAGCTATAGATCTGGCGATTGACGAGAGTAGCTTTACTGGAGAGACCGAGCCGGCGCAAAAGTCGACAGCCCCTTTGCTTAAGACTAATGGGTTGACATCAAAGAGAAATATCGCCTTCATGGGCACTTTGGTGCGCTGTGGCAACGGCAAGGTAAATTCTGTTCAACCTATACTATAAGATCCTTGGGAATGATTGCGTTTTACCATCAACTTATGTTACAATATCGCGCGATACAGGGAATTGTAGTGAATACGGGAGAAAAGAGTGAATTTGGGGAGGTTTTCTCGATGATGCAAGCCGAGGAGGCACCAAAGACTCCACTACAGCGAAGCATGGACATTTTAGGTACTCAGCTGTCCTTCTATTCGTTCTGCATTATTGGTATTATCATGCTGCTAGGCTGGTTCCAAGGTAAGGCTATCCTTGAGATGTTTACCATTGGTGTAAGCTTGGCAGTAGCAGCTATACCGGAAGGCTTGCCTATCGTCGTGACTGTGACACTGGCATTGGGAGTGATGAGAATGGTTAAGAGAAAAGCCATCGTGAAAAAATTACCAACCGTTGAGACACTCGGTAAGTTAAACTATTAATAAAAATATAAAAAATATAAAATTATTTTATTTAAATTTTTTATCAGTTAAATTATTTTAAAAATATGTTTTTCCAATCTCTCATGCAAGGTTTCAGACGTAAAGGAAAAGCTTATTTTATTTTTAGGCTGCGTAAATGTGATATGTTCTGATAAGACCGGTACGATCACAAAGAACGAGATGACCGCTACGATTCTCGTTACATCGGAAGGTTACATCGCGGATGTTACCGGAGCGGGATACAACGGCGTAGGAGATGTACACATACGGAAATGTGATAATCTTGATCTCGCACGCGTTGCTATCAGCAGTATGTTGGAAGTGGGTTGCGTATGCAATAATGCTATCATACAGAATGACACTCTATTAGGACAACCAACGGAAGGCGCGCTGATAGCAGTGGCAATGAAATTCGGAATGTATGGCGTCGCTGATAGATATCTGCGATTGCAAGAATATCCATTTTCTTCCGAGCAAAAGATGATGGCTGTGAAATGTACACCGAAGTTTGGCGAGGTAAATTTAAAGCAAAAGATTACATTCTCTTTGGTAATAAATAGATTTTTTTTATTTTAGAATGTTAAATATATGTGCTATAATTCCATATTTCAGAATAGGCAAGAAATATTCTTTGTAAAAGGTGCTTTGGAAAAAATCTTACCGCAATGTACAAAATATTACGAAAATGGTCAAGTATATGCCCTTAGTCAAAAGAAAGATCAGGAATTCTTAACAGAAGCATATGATATTGGTCAACAAGGGTTGAGAGGTATTGTCTCTCTAAACATAATAATAAATGGATATGAACTTTAAAATTGCATTTTTTTATGATTATTCATCAATTTGGTTACAGTAATTGGTCTGGCACGTGGCTCTTCATTACAAGATCTAATTTATGTCGGCCTGGTTGGTATTTGTGATCCACCAAGGCCGTACGTGCGGGAATCTATTAGCATTTTAATAAACAGCGGTGTTAAGGTGAAAATGGTGACCGGTGATGCTAAGGAAACTGCAGCTGCAATAGGTATATAAATAAATAAATAGTATATTACATATGAAAAATTCCTTTTATATATATATAATTAATATAAATTTTTATAATCAGAGAGTTACAAAGAATTTTATTCTTTTTCAGCTAGCATGATTGGTTTAGATACACTTCACAGTCGGCTACTATCGGGAGACGAAATGGATATGATGTCCGAGCATCAATTAGAACAATGTATTAACAGTGTTAGTGTATTTTACCGCGTAACACCAAAGCACAAACTTTGTATCGTAAAAGCCTTACAAAGAAACGGCAACATAGTGGGTATGACCGGTGACGGAGTAAACGACGGAGTTGCGTTGAAAAAGGCCGATATAGGCATCGCCATGGGTAAAAATGGCACTGATGTATGCAAGGAAGCGGCAGACATGATTTTGGTTGACGATGATTTCGCAACTATTATGTAAATATAATGTATTACCTAGCAATTTCTTTACAATTATTTTTTAATCAATGTGATATTTACTGATTATATCATTTTTTTATTTTAGCGCGGCGATCGAAGAAGGAAAGGGAATCTTCCACAACATTCGCAATTTCGTCAGATTCCAGTTGAGTACTAGTATAGCCGCGCTTTCATTGATTGCTCTCGCAACGCTGATGAGTATACCAAATCCTTTAAATGCTATGCAAATACTGTGGATCAACATCATTATGGATGGTCCACCTGCTCAAAGGTTAGTTAAATAACTTTTCAATTTCAACATTTCATTAAATATTCATTACACATATTTAGTACATAGCATTGATCTCTTTTATTTACAGTCTTGGAGTAGAACCGGTTGATAAGGACGTTCTGAAGCAAAAGCCACGAAATACAAAAGAACCGATGATCACCCGTCACCTCATAATTAACGTCTTATTATCCGCTAGCATCATCATTCTTGGCACTTTGTGGGTGTACAACAGAGAGGTAATGTTTTTTTCATAAATCTATAATTTTCTTTCTTTACGTTCTCTTAATTATGCTTAATTAATTATGCTTAATTTCCAGATGGTTAATGGGAATACCGCGAGAGATACAACCATGACATTTACTTGCTTTGTATTCTTTGACATGTTCAATGCCCTTAGCTGTAGATCACAGGTGAGATATTTCATACTTTTATTTCAGATCTTTATTATACCAAGAAAAGAGATTGCTACATCAAGGAAAGAGATTGCTACAACCTGAAATACCCATTTGTTTCAGACGAAATCCATATTTACAATTGGTTTATGGACTAATAAAATGTTCCTGGTAGCCGTATCGCTCTCTGTCATCGGACAAATGCTCGTGATCTACTTCCCTCCGTTGCAGAGAATATTTCAAACTGAAGCTCTCACGGCAAAAGGTATCACACGGGTGACACCGTTAAAGATAATCGATATGTATATATTCCTTGTATACATGTTGTTTATTTTTCAGATCTTCTATTCCTGGCGGCGTTGACATCGAGCGTCTTCGTCATCAGCGAAATAAAGAAATTTATCGAGAGGCAATTGCAAAGACGTCGCGTCAATGGCCAGTATTACAATAAGTTTGAAATGGACTTTGTATGACAGTTACAGTCTGCCGGCGAGAGCAAGGCGGACAAACATCATAACGAATAAGCGCATCAATTATCACTCGGCGTCAATATGTAGTCGGTCGCGTTCGTTTATAATTGACACATTACGTCTCGCTAACTCACATCTACTCGACTGTGCTTGCACGTTCGTAACTTCGTCACACGTGCACCTCTATCACAAAATAGAAGAATAATAATATCCTTTCGATGACAGTTCTAATGTAATCGATTGCGCAGTGTGACTGCAGTTTTTTTACCGTTTACAAATTGTCGATTGTCTATTTTTTCCAGCACATTGTGCACGTAGAAGAGAAAAAGGGAAGAAAGAAATATTTCGGTAACGATGTAGTAAGTTACACAGACTGTAGCTATTAGACTATATTTCATTATTGTCCCTACAGTGAGACTATAAATCACTATTTCATAGATAGTAGCGAGACTACTGCACATTCCATGCACGTTTAATAGATCAATGACTTTTAATGATATATTCTATTTGTAATATAGTCTTAGAGACTGCAGTCCAAAGCAATGTTTGCACTGAATCATCGTAATCATTCTATCTTACACCTTTTTCTAAATATTGTAACAGTTTTTAAGCTTCACTCGACAAGAACTCTCGATTCCGCCGTTTATTCATCATTCATTGTCAATTCACGTTAGAGGAGAAGCGAATCATGCAGCATTTTACCGAGTAAGACAGAGATAAGCATATTGTAATTAAAATCAGCCATACAAATCGATTGCATTTAAGAATACAGTTGTAATCGGCGAAAATAAATGATCCTACAATGTTCCTTATTAATTCCACGATGGCGAACGTATCCTTTCAATGGCAAGGTCACAATGCAAAATGCACCATCAACGAATGTGCTGTTTTTCTAAATAGTATAATCACTAATTTATATTCGAGTAGCATCCAATTCAGTTGTGCCATCGAAAAGATACGCGTATTGCGTTGTGCAGATATATTCGAATTAATATTTCATGAGTATATTGAATTAATCATGTTCATATATGTTATGTTATATGTATACAGATATTTTATATTCAATTTTCTAAGAATTTAAACAAAATGATCACATTTAATGAATTCCTTCAAGAACACTGTACGTCTTATATTGGTACAATTCTGGTCCACCATAACCATATAGCAACTTTCCTTTGCCATTTTCATCGTAGTATGGATACCGATACTTAGGCCTAAAAATTTTAAAATGAAAATTACAAAATTGACGCTTTTTAGTGAAAAGATTTTTTTTTAGAAATTATAACGTTACGATCGGGATCGTAAAGTATTTAATACCAAAATAAATATTAATTAATTTTTTTAACTAAAGCTTTATTCCACAGCTAAATATAGAGATATTTGCTTCACTTACCGTTCAAAATATTGGAAATTGGGTGCTTGAGGCTCCGCAAGTACAGCTACACTTTCGTCGATTATAATGAGAAAAAGAATGGCAAATGTTGTTAAAGTGATTATAGTCAGCCACTATAAAATGAAAACAAAATTTTGAAAAATAATGAAGTAAAAAGTTTGATTTTTCATTTAACGCATATTTCTAAAACTATGCTCGCTAAATATTAATGAGTAGATCTTCAAGTGAAATTGAGACGCAGTATGTTAGTAATTAGAAAGTTGTGAAAGGTAGCGGATTCTTTAATTAAATTTTTAAGCGACTCATCCAAGAAAAAAAAATTGTATTCCTTATTAGATAACAGAAAATTATATTTACAATTTATTAATATCATTTTTTTATTACTTACGGAGGTAGAACTCGCCATGATAACAATTGGAAGTGAATGAACTGAAATATTCTCTCGATTAACAGTAAGAAATGTTGATAATAGTGCGAAATAAAAGTTTTTTTTTATAGAACAATTATTAGTCATTAATCGGATCGATCACTAAAATCAATTTAACGAATATCACAAGATGAAATTGATCGATTCACTGTATCCAACGTTCTGGATTCGCGTCAGAACTCAGTCTAAATTTCTTCGTTCCCCTACCACCCTAACTCTTTCTCCGATGTGTAAAGTGAAAGTTACGAGATACGCTGTGCTACATACGATGATTGCTTCATCTATAATGTCGACCGTGAAATTTTCGCAACATCCGAAAAGACATGTTTTGAAAGTGTCGATATAAAATATTTTCTTGCAAATTGTACGTGATAAGATATAAATATTTAAAAAATACAAAAATATCAAGAAGAAATCATGTTTTTTTAATTCTAATTATATTAATATTTTAATAGTACACCATATTTTAATAGTAACCGATGCCATTAAATAATTAAAATGTGTTATTAATATTAGATATACACACTTGTTCTAATTAATTGTAAATATTTAATCAAAGTGAATTTGACTAAACATGACTTGGTGGAAAATTCGTACAATACTAAAATAAAAGAAGGAAATTACTTTTTTTTAATTATCTTTGACCACAATTGTCACTTTCAATAACACGAATTAAAAAATTGCATCATGAATATTAATAATAATTAATGAAAATTTTAATTTTACTTATAACAAATATATTTGATACAAAAAATATAATTTATCAAATGTATTATAATTATATTTATCCAATGTATCTGTTATAAATAAAAATCAAAATTTTCATTAATTATTATTAATAGACACTAATTAATAAATATTATTACCAGACATATTTATTAAATTATATTTAACACCGGACTCGATCAAACATATGTTACATCAAAATTTTAATATCATGTTAAAAGCATTGCATATTTACTCGATAGTTTAAAGTTCAACTTTTCACTGGATCTCCCCAGGGACCTTTATAGCCAATGCCCATTCCTAGCTTTGCTATCGCATATTCTCCGTAACGTCCGTTCTCCTGCTCGTATCGAATCCTTCTTTGCTTGCCAACTTCTGGATCAAAATCCCACTGTGTTTTCTGCGTAAAACAGAGAAATAAGTGAAATAAAAAAATGTTATAAATAATATATAAATGTTGTAAATATATATTTATACCTCGTGCACGAGAGGTATGCCTGCGACGTTATATTGAATAAGATCGTGTATAGCTCTGTAGACCGTAGGTTCTGCGAATTTAATTTCACTTTGAAGTAACGCTATCAGCAAAATGATCTATAAACGAATGCACATAAATTAGATTATTAAATAGCAAAGATTGAAATTGTTGTTGCCACAAATGTATAAAATAATTTAATAGCATTTAAATTGTTACACATTAATAGTATTATATATCAATAGTATTATATATAATTTAGTAACAATACTAAATTAAATTTTTTGCTCGCCAAGGATCTCAAAGGTCTTATTATCTAAAATTAGTTTAACTTTTTGTAAATTTTTTATTAAACTTACCAATACTTGGTTCCGACACATGGCTCCGTTCACTCCAGGAACAGTATCGCTACCGACGCGGAATGACTACTCTATGAAACTTATTCGGTAATCCAGTATGCTTATACGAAAATGTTCGTATAGTCGTATCGTAATAGCGACAGTGAAAGTAAAAACTCGATCGCGCGCTTAACGACGCGCGAGAGTTTAAAAAGTTCCATTGAATCCTGTCGTGAATGACAATCGGTTATTTACGAATCGATACTTGATGCGAATCACGAATTTTCTATCAGGTACAAAGGAAGAGGGCATAAAAGCCAGACGGAATCCGAATGCTGCCAGTCGTTCATTATTTTCCGGTCGGTGCTTCCGCAATGAGCACAATTTCAACAAATCATGTACGTTGCTAAAGTACTCTTAACGATCATCCTTTGCGTGGTAAGTGATCTATATTAAGCAGGTACGAAGGCACAAGTTTGCCTGTTTCTCTGACTCGAGAAATTTTAATTTCATCCTAATTATAATTATATATATATTTCTTATAAACGATCCTGCAAAATGTCATGTATTTAATTTATAAGTATTAATAAGCTTGAATTTATTAAATTTCCTGTTAATGAAGACAAAAATGTAATTATTTTGAGTAGACAAACGCATGGTGCAGTGATCGAACGAATGCCAGGACATTTGATTTGTCATCGTTCTCATGGCCGCAATTGTTCAGCAATCGGCTCGATGCTTCAATTATTCCAAAATTCTGGCCCAGTCGACTGCAGCTCCAGGAATGGACCAAGAATGGTATCGCGAATCTGTTACATTTCATGTCTGTAAGTACCGGGAACGAACCGATGCACATCGAGTTCAAACCTGAGGATGGGCCACGCGCTGCGCAAGCATATCAACGGCGCTTCGGATATCGTGGAGAGTGGCTTATTAAACAATTGGGGAACGGTCTTGGTTCTGATATTCGACTGAACAGGCAACCTGTGCCTGGTACGTTTTTGATGCAACCTCCAATTCCCTTTAGAAGGGATAGTAACTGGATCCGCAACAGCGCGCTCAAATACAATCAATAAAACTATAAACTACGTTATTTTAACTTAATAGTAGAATAGTCCCAGAACTCTAAAATAAGAAATAATCAAGTATAAATCAATCTATTATTATTTATTTTGTATAATATGTATAATATATATGAGTTTATAATTTGTATATGTATGAGTTAAATAATCGTTGTTAATAAATGTATTAACGTTATTTTACAAGAAACACATGCCTCTAGAGTATATCTAAGATTATAAAAATATACGTAGTCATACGTTTACTATTTCGTGGAGACGAAAGTATTTACAATGTTCGCACTTTCACATAATACACTTGAAGCGTTGTTCTTGTGTTCCATGTAGGACATCATTGATCTATTGCGCGACAGAACCAATACCTGTAAAGAATAATGATTGCATTTATTTGTCAAAAACTCTAACATATGTAGCAATGCTAGTATGTAATGCTCTGAAGTGTTTTTTAAGTCTTAAATAATATACCTTCGCTTTCACATTTCGCCACGGTTTGACATATCCGCTGCTGGTGACGAGATATTAAATTCGTGAACGCCTCTGACACGCAAAGTCAAATACGACTGCAATAAATGATATCAAACTCTCAGCATCATTACAAGATTAATTTTGTAAAACTATGTAAGTAGTACAAATCTCTGTTAACGAGAAGAAAAATATAATATAGCTTTAATACCTGCTTTCCAAACGATCCGTCGACAGTTTGCTCGCTCTACTGTACTCCATCAACCTTTAATATGCTCTTCCATTCGATTTCGAAGATATGGAAATTATCCAATTAGAGTTTGTCCGAATGTCTTTTAGGCAACGTCATGCGATTAATATTCTGTGTATTACTGTCGTTTAAGGATGTGATCAGTCCGCCCGTAGTATGTGGCCATTGATGGTATCATCCTCGGAGTCCTTAGCTCTTTGCTCGCAGAGATTGCAATCCTAATCTTGCGATGCAGTTCTAATTTCCATGTAATCTCGATGCTCTCCAGTGTCATTACTACAAATACATTTATAATTATCAAAATCGCAAGACAAACTTACAAGGATACGCCCAATCGCCATGTAGCAAAGACACGTCCAAAGAAAAATTCAAATTTTTCCTTTGCATTAATATGTCCGGAGATTAGAGGAGGCAAGATGTGTGAATCAGCGGCTTGACGTTGACACTGTTCTGTATCAATTTCGTCTACGCAACTGAAAAAAGAATATAATTAACTTTAATTTTTTATTTTCCTAATTCATATTATCCACATATTTTTCTAGAATATTAATCTTCCACGCGGTACGAAGTTATTGCCGTATTAAGCAGTATAATGAGCAGCCGTTCATCACTCGTATCCATTACTTCGTTAATCGCATAGACTATAAATTCATAATCCTAGCGTAAAAAAATGGCATAATTTAACGAAAACCAGTTTTTAATTTAACCAGTTATAAATACACGTTGGTGATACGTACCGGCGGATCGGAAAAACAATTCAACGAATTCCATTTCGTGGTCTTGACATTATCGAAGTTGTCTTCAAAGGTGAGTTGACGTGGACAGGCTCGTCGTTTAACATCCTCGAAAATCCATGTAGTCGACATTGTAGTGCAAGTCTGTGAACTTTCAATCGTGGTGCTAATATATGGGACGCCATCGTAATCGTAAAAATCTAAAAGTAAGACAAAGTTCTAAGAATTATAACAAAATACAAAAATCGTGAACATATTGTATCTAATAAATAATTGATCTTTTATTAAATCAAATCATTAATAAATGGTAGTAAGTATTAATTACCATTAATAAATGGTAATTACATCTGTTATCGCTGAAACTAATCTCAATGATAGGAAAAAAAAATGTTTAATTAAACAGATAAATGTATATGTATACATACATATATACATACATACATATATATATATATATATATATGTTTTTCTACTTAATTAAATATTTTTAAAAAATAAATTAATATAGCAAAAGATTAATCAGCATTGACTAACATTTATCTAAAATTTACCTTTAAGCCGTTATGATTTATTAACTAAATTTTTAACTGATCATGATACACAACGTGAACTCAGTAATAGATAATATCATCTCTCTTTAATTGAATCTGCCAATCTTCATAAATCCATTTTCTATTACGAACTTTGAGATCCTTCGTGATATGTCCTGCTCCTAAGTCATCAAAATCCTCTTTTAGTTTTATATGAAAGGCCACTAATGTAATTCCATGTTCATCTAGAAAAAGAATATTATTCCTAATTAAACACAATTCTACAATTTTAATTATAATATATAATTTATTTATTGGACAGTAGTGATACGCAGTGTCTTAAAACAGTTATAAATTACAGCTTCTTTCAATTTAAATAAATTTATAGAAATATCTACATATGTATCTGCAATTTTTTATTTAGTTAAATTATTTTATTTGTCCATTTATTTCATTTGTTAAGTACATCCAACATAAATATATTAGTGATTATCTTACCATGGATTATTTTACCAGGAATGGATTATCTTACCAGGAATAGATATGCGTAGTCCTATGGGCTGAAGTGGTTACACTGTAGCCGCTGGAGGCTGATAATTTTTACAAATATTTACAAGAAGTATCGCCAAGAAAAATAATTTTGCAAATAAAATGTTCCGCCACGTTCATACTGAATTGTCGTGCCGGAGTTGATCGTTAATTATAAGTTTCCTCTCCCTCTATCCTTTTCGAATTTTTTTTCTTTTGATTCAGCTTCGATCTCTTGCCTGCTTTCATCTCGCTATACTTCCCACTCTTTTAAAATAAACGATTACCGACGGACAACCAATCTATTTGGTAAGACAAGTAAAATCCAATCAAAATATTCTGATTTATGTTTAACGTTTTTAATATCGGATTGGTTATCGATATAAATTCCATATCGAATGCACTCTGACTTGTTGATCTTTGCACTCGTATCAAAGTTATATATTAAAAAGACTTGCCCATTTTCTCCGTCTATAATCGTCATCACGTTTATACATATAATTTTCTCAGCAGCTCGATCCTTGTCCAATAAGTGAGGATGAAGTGTTTGTACATCGGTTTTATGTTTTTCGCATACGCCTACGTGACATGGAGCCAGGAAACATCATCTCCAACTAATGAGGAAACGTCTCATATCAGCGATGGCAACTCCACGGTAATATAAATATCAATATAAAATTTATAGAAAGAGCGTTATTCTGTTCTTATATAATCATTCTCGTAGACGGATCGTATACCCGTATCAATACCGGATAATTGCCCAGAAAACATGATTCTCTACCAGGGGAACAGTGCGGAAGAGCCCTGGGTGTGCGATTGTAGATCTCGATTCTTGTACTTCCCATTGAACGATTCCTGCCATGAAGTCTATAGACAAGGTCCCTGTTCACCCAAAAATTATATCGTTCTTCCTGAGAACGAGACGGTTCCTCGTTGCGTGGAGAATCCTTGCGAGGACGACGGCGTGGTGCAGTATAACGGTACATGCTTTCCTCTTAGAACAAGAGGTGGTCCGTGTGCGCCCGATGGAATAATAGATGTAAATGAAACTACTTTCCAATTGGAATGTGTCAAAATAGACATTGCACCTTTCATAATAATTGACTTTCCCCGAAGAAAATGTCTACCAAGCACTCGTAGATTCAAACTCGGAAGATGCAAAAATTAATAAAAGTGAATACATCTTGATTTAATTTTGTCACTATTTCAATGCTTTGTTTATATTTTATATGATTCAATAACACAATCAATAAACTCTTCTACTATTATCTCAAGATAATAGTAGAAGTCTCAGAACTCTAAAATAAAAAATAATCGTTAAATGTAAATCAGTCTGCATTATTTATTTTGTATACAATGTATGAGTTAAGCGACTGTTATTAAAAGAAATATATCAATGTGTTATTTTTGAAAGAAAGATACATGTGTAGAATATATCTAAGATTATGAAAATTTACATAGTCATACGTATACTGTTTTGTGGAGATGAAAGTATTCACAATGCCCATACTTTCACATAATCCACTTGAAGCGTTGTTCTATCGTTCCATGTGTCATGCCATTCATTTTCCTCGCGATAGAAATTGTACAATGCCTGTAAAGAATAAGACGATTGCAATTTATTTCTCAAAAACTCGAGCATATTATAGCATATACAGCATAGCGCTCTGAGATGTTTTTTCAGTCTTAAGAAATAAACTCAAATTATGAACCTTCGCTTCGGTATTTTGCCACGGTTTGGTATATCCACTGCTCGTAGATTGATCTGGAAATTCGTGAACGCCTCCGACAGCTACTCCCAAAGTCAAATACGACTATACAATAAATAACATCAAACTCTTAGTATCGTTAGAAGAACAAGTAAAACTATGTAAATGGTGCAGGACTCTGTTAACGAAGAAATATATAACACAACTTCAATACCTTCTTTCCAAACGAAAGATCGACGGTTTGGTCTCCGTAATGCACTCCGTCGACCTTTGCTCTAACGAGACCGTTTTTCCATTCGATCTCGAAGATATGAAAATCGTCCGACCAGGCTTTACTCGATACTCTTTTAGGCAGTTCCTCGCGATTACTCTGCGTATTAGTGCTGGATGTAATCAGTCCGCCCGCAGATAGTATATGGCCACTGATGTCATCATTGTTTAGCTTCTTTAGCTCTTCGTTGCCCGCTGAGGATGCAATTCTAATCTCCCGATGCAGTCCCGATTGCAATGTATTCTCGGCGTTCTCCAGTGTTATTACTACAAAATACATTTATAATTATCAAAATTGCAAACGAAATGGTAAAAATTATGATAAACTTACGAGGATACACCCAATCGCCATGTGGCAACTTGGCTTTTACTTCGACACGCCCGTAGAGAAACTCAAATTTTCCTTTCGTATTAATACGTCCGGAGATTACAGGAGGCAAGATGTATGAGCCAATGGCTTGGCGTTGACAATATTCTGTGTTACTTTCTGTGCAACTGAGAAAAGAATATAATTAACTTTGACTTTAATCTTTTATTTTCCTAAGTCGTGTTATCCACATACTTTTCTAGAGTTAATTGTCCACGTGATACGAAGTTGTTGTCGCCGTATTGAGTATTAAGCAGAGTCGGTGTAATACGCAGCCGTCCATCGCGAGTATCCGTTACTTTGTCAGTCATATAGACAACAAATTCAGAATCCTAGCGTAAAAAATAGCATAATTTAACGAAAATCAATTTCTTATAAATCAACTTTGGCGATACATACCGGCGAAAAACTATTCAATGAATTCCATTTCGTGGTATTGATATTATCGAAGTTGTCCTCAAAGATGAGTTGATTTGAACAGGCTTGTCGTTCTTCGTCGTTTTCGAAGATCAATGTAGAAGACATTGTTGTGCAAATTTGTGAAGTTTCAACCGTGGGCTCAACATACAGAGTGCCATCGTAAGTGTAAAAATCTAAAAATAAAACAGTTTTAATGTTTGTAACAATAAAAAAAAGCGGACACAATTACATATTGTATCTAATAAATAACTGCTCTTTCGATAAACCAAATCAAATTATATAAATAAATGATAATAAGATCACATCGTTTATCTATTATCACTACAGTGACCATATTTTTTGAGAAAAATAAAGGACATCGCTACCTACTCTTCTTCCACAAACAAGTACAATGTAAATTTATTATTATCATTAATATTTTTTCCCTGAATATATATTTATATAAAAAAAGTAGAATTTTATAAACTAAAATAATTATATATAAAAAAAGAAACCTATCTTTATTTAAACATTACACAAAATATACAAAGGTAATAAATACTGAAATATAGGACATTTTATAGGACCCTTCAGAAATAAAGGTGAGTTTTAAGAAAAAAATAAATCAAAAGGATTCAGACCTAGAATAAAGGACTGTCCTCTGTAATATAAGACGGACGATCACCGTAATTATCACTGAAATTAGCTCAACGATAAAAAAACCAATTTTAATTACTTAAATAGAAAAATGTTATATATATATATATAATAAAACAGAGAAGGTTAATTAACTTTGACTAACATTTATATAAAACTTACCTTTAACCCGATATGATTGATCAATCAAATTGTAACCAAGACCTTCATACACTACATGCACCCAGTAATAAATAATATCATCTCTATTTAATACAGTGTGTCGGTCTTCATAAGTCCATTTTCCATTACGAACTTTGAGAATATCTTTCGCGATATGTCCCGCTTCTAAGCCATCAAAATCCTCATTGAATTTTACATGGAAGGCCACTAATGTAATTCCATACTCATCTATATTAAACAATGTTATTTCCGATTAAATAAAATTCTAATTTTAATTATAATATATATTTTACGTTGGACATATGATACGCTGTATCTTAAAACAATTATAAATTACAGTTTCTTCCAATTTAAATAAATTTACAGAAATATCTACATAAGTATCTGCAATCTTCATTTAGTTCAATTATTTTATTTGTTAAGTTCATCCTATTTAAATATACTAGTGATTACCAGGAATAGATATGCGTATTCCCCTGGGATGAAGTGGCTGCACTGTAGCCGCTGGAGGTCGATAAGCGGCATAATTCTTAGAAATATTTAGAATTATCGCCAAGAAAAACAATTTTGCGAATAGAAAATGTTCCTCCATGTTCGGTACTAAATTGCTGTCCCGGAGTTGATTGTTAATTATAAGTATCCCCTCTCTCTATCCTTTTCGAATTCTTTTCTTTTGATTCAGCTTCGATCTCTTGCCTGCGTTCGTCTCTTTATGTTTCCCACTCTTTTAAAGTACACGATTACCGAAGGACAACCAGTCTGTTTGGTAAGACAAGATCCAATCAAAATATTCTGATTTATGTTTAACGTTTTTAATATTCGATCGGTTATCAATATAAATTGCATATCGAATGCACTCTGACTTAAGTTGATCTTTGCACTCGTATCGAAGTTATACATTAAACAGACTTGCCCATTTTCTCCGTCTATAATCGTCATCACGTTTATACATATAATTTTCTCAGCAGCTCGAGCCTTGTCCAATAGGTGAGGATGAAGTTGTACATCGGTTTTATGTTTTTCGCATATAGCTATGTGACATGGAGCCAGGAAGTATCATCTCCAACTAATGAGGAAACGTCTCATGTCAACGATGGCAATTCCACGGTAATATAAATATCAATATAAAATTTATATAAAGAGCGCTATTCTGTTCTTATATAATCATTCTCGTAGACGGATCGTATACCCATATTAATACCGGATAATTGCCCAAAAGACATGCTTCTCTACCCGGGAGACGGCTCAAAGGACACCTGGGTGTGCGACTGTAGACCTCGATTCTTGTACTTCCCATTGAACGATTCCTGCTTCGAAGCCTATAAACAAGGTCCCTGTCCACCCAAAAATTATGTCGTTCTTCCTGAGAACGAGGCAGTTCCTCGTTGCGTGGAGAATCCTTGCGAGGAGGACGGCGTGGTGCAGTATAACGGTACATGCTATCCTCTTAGAACAAAAGGTGGTCCATGTGGTCCCGATGGTGCAATAGTTGTGAACGAAGATACCTTCCAATTGGAATGTATCGAACTAGAAATTGTACCTTTTTTTACAATAGGTATGAAATCAATAGAACCTTGTCCATCAGGCAGTCGTAGACGCACACTCGACATATGCAAAAAAGTAATAAAAATAAATACATCTTGATCCAATTTGTCGCTCTGTATTTCAATGCTTCGTACACATTTTATATGATTCAATATGGAGATATATTGCATATATACAATGTTATATACTATATTATATACTCAATTATATTATTACTCAATTTTCCAAGTTAAACATAGTTAAATACTTCAGAATGCATCAGGATAACTTTAACATATGTACCTTGTATTCCAATTTATATAAAATTATACACGTGCTTTATAATAGACACATTTAAAGAGAGCATTAAATAACAAAATCTGTAGAATATAATAAATATCTACTTTATATTCTTAATTTTAATAATTTAATTGTTTACAATATAAAATTATATATTCATATATATATTTACATGTATTATGTACGTGTATGTATGTATACATGTATAAAAGAATTTAAAAAATATAAAAGAAGTAATGATTAACTTCCATTACTTATTATATTTCTATAACTATATTCATATCTGTTTATTATATCTGGAGATATATACATTGTTAACACAATTTTTATGCAAGTCTTACACATTTAAACAAAAAAAAAAAGTTAAAATAATGATAATATGCTGAGGCTTTTAAAGAACTTTTTTCAGTTGTAAATTCAGCTGTAATATATTTGTGATATTCTAAAAATATTTTACTATTCATCTACGTTCATCTTTCTGAATAAAAAGACTACTATTTTTTTTATGAAATTGCTTGACTCTGAAAACAGAATAGTATATGCATTATACCGATATAGCACTTTTTTGTACATACAAAATCTGTACGCGTGAAATCAATGAAATAATCTCGTATATATAACTATTCACGCAAATTCACGTTCTTTCCTTACAGCACAATAAGATTACAGTCTATTGTGACAATATTTCATCGCAAGATTGTAACATTGCATAAACGAGTAAAATGTTGCTACAAAATACACACATGCAACACAAATAAATATAGGACATTATTTTCACATTTTTTAAATGTTTCTGTAAGTTTAACTCCCTCACCTTAAATATCGTTAAAAATATACTCAATCGATGTGTTTTTGTGCAAAAAGAAAAATTAGACAAGAAAAAAAGTATCGTTTTGCCCTGCGAAGTAAGATAATAATCAATATTGTTTTTTTTTTTTTTGGAGGCTTAACGTGCCACTAGCCTAGCACTTGCTCTTTATGGCTATCGGGCACAGTCCATATAGATCCTATTTCTATAACCATAAATCCTACTATCACT